>VWZO01020522.1:808273-856749 GCA_013396975.1 Bucco capensis | reverse complement strand
ACCAAAGCCCAAGGGCACTGGGGGGGGCAGGGAGCCCCACCACCAAAGCCCAAGGGCACTGGGGGGGGCAGGGAGCCCCACCACCAAAGCCCAAGGCATTAGGAGGCTACAGAAATGAGGAGACAGGTTTACTGCTGAAGGCTTTGAGTGATTCTGCTCCTCAGCACTGGGAACATCACTCCCATCACTCCTGGAAGAGTCCAGAAGTCCAAAGATCCATGGAACTAAGCCTCAGTAAAATACAAATGCATTACAACCACAATAAAGGGAGAGACACTGATAATGATCTCATAGTGAGCATGAAGCAAATGAAAACACACCCCCACCTCTCCTCATGGCATGGGGACTGGGACCTGCTGCATTCTGGGGCTGAGGAACTGCCAGCTGGTTAGTGCCACTGGCAGCCTGGCTCTGGCTGCTGCCGTTCCTGACAGGAGGAGGAGTAGCTGAAGAGCTGTTCTCCTTGCCTTTGGATGTGCTGGAAAGGAAAAGAAGCTTCCATGAGATCAGCTTTACACAGCCTGAGCTCTGCTAGAGCCTTCAGTGCTTCAGGAGATGCTCAGCACTGCTTGGGATTTGGGGACAAACAGTGCCCCAGCTCTTCCAAGAGGTGCCCAGCAGGCTTGAGGAAACCCTGGGCAAGTGAGCTGTGACCCTAATTAAATCAGCAAGTCAAGTGTCACTGCAGAATGCTCTGGGAATGCCATGCTGAGACCTCAGAGGGCAGGTCCCCACGGGAACACAGATTCCCAACCAGACTCCCAACATGGACACTGAGGAAATTCCTTCTCCAAACTCCTCATCTAAATATCCCTATAACCCCTGCCACTGGCAGAACCTTTCCAAAACACACTGCCCCCAGCATCCCATCATCCCCTTTGCTGGCAGGCCTAGCTCCTCAGGACTAAGTGATGCTCCAGTGGCACTCCCTGAGGAGACACCAAAATGGGAAGGTCTGCCAGAAACCTCCCCCCCACAAAGGACCCTTTAGAGCTGATTACCCAGAGATTCAATAGTAATGAAGTAGTAAAAGATCCTGAACATATACTTTGTCCTAAACAAGCTAATATTCAAGCATGACTCCCCGTTTTCTAGCAAGCAAGCCTGCTCACCACTAACTCTTGCTACAGACAGAAAACAAGACAAATTCACATAACAACATGTACAAATAACAAACAACAAGTTTCTGGTATTGCCACTGGTAGCTTTGGTTTTGTTCTTCCAGCAGCAAACTGATAGTCACTGTGTGGGCATCTCTGGAGTAGAGCTGGAAAGGTCAATATAGGCAGGGGAAGTACAGCCTGGTTTAGTGATTTGGATCATTTTTTCCCCCCATCAATATTCTTATTTTAGAATAGATCCATCCAGCACCATGCATCCCCAGCTCCATCCATCCATCCTGGACCACACAGAGCCCCCCCACGTGCCAGCTCCATCCATCCATCCTGGACCACACAGAGCCCCCCCCGTGCCAGCTCCATCCATCCATCCTGGACCACACAGAGCCCCCCACGTGCCAGCTCCATCCATCCATCCTGGACCACACAGAGCCCCCCCCGTGCCAGCTCCATCCATCCATCCTGGACCACACAGAGCCCCCCACGTGCCAGCTCCATCCATCCATCCTGGACCACACAGATCCCCCCACATGCCAGCTCCATCCATCCTGGACCACACTGACCAATGTCTGTTGCTGTAGAAGGTCAATTTTGGGACACACAGATGAATGTCTGTTGCTGTAGATCAACTGTGGGCCAAGGGGCATGGCAAGAGAGCTTCTGCCCCTGCCTGAGAAGGCTTCCCACATGCCTTCCAGTCAGCAGAGGTGTCCCCACACAGCAGTTTGCTGCTGAAGCAGCTTGCTAAGGCACTGGCAGCAGAAGCCCAGCCTCTTACCTGCCATCCTCATTGCCTTGAGTGGGCAAGTGCTCTGCTGGGGCAGCAGAGAGAGCAAAAGCAGCAGGCAGGGCTGTGCTGCTGTCAGCTGCAGCAGGCTGGGGATGCTGCTCCCCTGCAGCCTGGGGCAGCAGCCCAGCCTCCGTGGGTGGCAGGGGGGGCTGGCAGGCTGGGTGCTTTCTAGTGAGAGTGCCACACCTCCGAGGGTTCCCCTGGAACTCCAGAGCCTTCACACCAAAGCTACAGAGAGAAGAGACAGTCAACAGTGTGTGCCAGCTAGCAGCAGGCAACTCAAGCACAACTGGGTTGTTCTCAGCCAACCAAAGGCAACTCAGCCCCTGGGGCTCAGCAGGCAAAAGCAGCAAGGAGGAAAGCTTCCAGCACCCCTGAGGTTAAGCCAGGAAGCATTACTGAGGCTTATCCACAGTGGGGGAAAGCTAAACAGGAGGGACACACACTAACAAATGACACTGGAGGACAGACATGGATGACAATGAGCTCCAAACATTCTACCTGGCCATGTAAATACACAGACATTGCCTTACCTACCAGAGCTGTCTCTTGACTCAATTGTGTTTCTATTACACAGGTTTCAAAAAGAGCCAAAGCAGCCCCAGGATATATACTGATTTGTGTTGAAAGGAGAACTAACCATGAAAGGACTCTAATTCCAGCAGATTTTAGAATGCATAGAGCTACAATCTGGCTTGATTTTCCTCCTCCTGTGCCAGTGCTGAGCCATTTGCCTGGGGTAACACTCAGCTAACTACTGAACAGGTGCATCAAGAGCTAAAAACAACACAGCACATCACTGGATGGCATGGGTGAGCAGAAAATGAAGTTACACTAGAGGTTATATGGGAGAACAGCACAGTTAACTCTGATTTTAGTGCTCTACTGCTTGCTGTGGTTTACTGGACCAGCAGCAGCTCACAGGTCTTACCAGCAAGGCCCCAGGGAGCAGCAGCTCAGCTTATGGGCTTGAAAAAGAAGCCATGGAATATCACAAGTTAGAGACTGACAGAGGCTGCTAACCCACACTGGAGTTTAGGTCCTCCCCCCAAAACTCTGCCAGAGGAAGGGGGTAACTGGAAGCAGTTATCTGCTTGGGGTTTCTCATGGAGTGGAAGCAAAGAGCAGCACATTCCCTCTGCACCTTCCTCAGGCTGCAAACACCACAGAGGAAATCAATCCCTACTGCTCCCTAGAGCACTGGTGTGGAATTCTCCCTCCTGGGAGCACTCCAAGTGCCTGGCTCCAGCCTCCTCAGGAAGGGCTTAAGGAGTGGGATGAAACCTACCTGTCCTTCTTCAGCAGCTCCCCTTCCATGCCAGTCATGCTGACAGGCCTCTTCCTCTCCAGTGTCCCAGACTCATACTCATTGCCAGCGTGGGACAAGTGATTGGAATTCACAGCAGGAATGGCCACAAAGGCCCCAGACACATTGAAATCTTGATCTGAAAGAGCCAGGAGCCACACTCCAGTAAGTTGCTGGAGGTTTCCCTGGGCAGGGTTAGCAGGAATACAACACCTTGGAAGTGTGGCAGGACTTTACCTCCAGGGAAGAACCAGTCTGCATGCTGGATGATTGGCTCTATCACTGCTACCACATGCACGGAGGTTGCTGCTGCCATCTCAGCAAGGGAGCTGCAGAAGGAAAGGGAACACTCCAGACAGGCTTCTAGCAAAGGAAGGAACTCCTCATTCTACCTCAGGGACAAATCATGCTAAGGAGGATCTATTAAGACCTTTAAATACACTCAAGAGGAACTCTGATGATAGCTGAACTACTTGGTAACATTCAGAGCTGCAAGCCTCACAGGAGCTGGAGGCAGAGGCTGAAAGAACAGCTGAGGGGTTTTTTCTCCTAGGCCAAGAGTCTGTTGCTGGGAGTAGTGTCTCTGATTTAAAGCAACCTGACAAGAGATTGTTCTGCTTCCCAGCTTTCCCAAAGCAACTCACCCTTCATTCTTGGCCCACAACAAGTTGGGGCCCAAGACTATGGCCACATTGCTGGGTGTCATCTTGTTGACATCACTGTTCTGGGCAAGCTTGGCTAGGAATTTGATTAAATACCTACAAGAAAGGAAAGAAATCAAATCAACAGCAGGGATTAAGAGCATTTCTTGTGGAAAGCAGCCAAGCCAAAATGTTAGGAGCACATCAAGACAAGTGCCAGGCCCAAGCAGCCAGCAGCTGCCTGCTAAAGCTTCTAGTGATGAATTATTGAGCTTAAACTGGGTAAGAAAGAAAAGCAAAGCTCTTCCACCTTCACCACATGCAACTCCAGAGCTATGGCAAGACAAAACATTCAGAATGACAATGTCTAACCAACAGCTCTTTTCCTATCCTGGAATGGCACTTGCACAGGTCTAGGAGGCACCAGAGTTGGCTTTGTTCTGATTCATCCCCAAAAGCCAAAACCAAGAGGAAAATTTAACATGTTTAGGTGATTTCTAGGAGTGAAAAATAGCCTGAAGAGCCCAGTCCTCCTGGCCCTGAAGAGAAGGGTTCTATGATGATTCTCTCATTACAGCCAAGAGTGATTTAACTTGCCTGATAAAGTCTATTCCCACCAAAGCCCAGCAGCTACTTGATAAGGCAGGATGTCCTTTGATAAGCCTGATTGAATTTAGCCAAGGAAAACCCCCCCTGGATTAGAGTTCTGGCCTCAAAGCTGCACTGCAAGTGCCCAGATGTTCAGCTATACCTGAAGTTAGCATGATAATGCTTAGGCAATCTGTTACAAATCCTCCACAACTCCTGCAGCTTCTTAACCTGGTCCTGAATACTGCAAGGGAAAACAACAATCTCTGTTACATCTTACTTGCAGGTCAGAAAAAAGTGTTGTTTGGGCAGAGAAGAGAGATCTGACTGCATAAGCTTCCACTGAGGACAAATACATACATTGATTTGTGGTCAGGAACTCAGGGAGCTGCTGAAGCATCCAACAGGCTGCAGCATGTGATCTGGAGCTATTGCACCCATTTTTGTGCAGTATTAAGCTAAACCACAACATTTCAAAGCATTTATTAACCTGCTAGAGCAGGAGTGAGGGAACCTGTGGGAGCTTTGGCATTGGATAAATGCATGGAGGATGTTTTCAGTCCACTCACTTTGCAGCTTGTGTCCACTCCTCATACAGACTGTAGGTCATTAAAGGCTCTGGCAGCTCTCTCAGATAAGATTTCAAGGCACCTACAATGCAGAGCAGCAACAGGATTTTTAGGCAACCTCTTCACTCTTCCAGTGCTGGCCTCAGGCTTGCAATTGCAGCTGTGCAACAGGAGCCAAGCTCCAGGGACACTTCCACTGCCTAGCTGCTCAACAAGTGACACTAAAGCTCTCCCAGGAATTCTTGGACACAAACATCTACTATGCAACTGTGAATCACCCTCTCCAGAACCAAGATATCATGAAGCAGCTGCACATGGCTCCCTGCCCCTGGGCATCTCAACACTCCTGGCAGGAGAGGGAGCACAGCTGGGCTCTCCTGCCTTTGAAACCCTGGGCAATGAAGGGAATTTCCCTCTGCTTTTCATCCCTGGTTCATCTGCAGCAAAGCAGCAGATACCTGAACAGCATCAACTTGCTGTGCCTACCAACCTAGCCCTGGCTGGGACTCAGAGCATTCCCCCAGTACCTGCAACAGCATGAGGGTCAGAATAAAACTCATCCAGCTGGGAAGTGGAACAGTCCAGGGCAGCTTTCAGCTTCTTTAACTTGGAGGCTCCAGCAGCAATCCTGAACAAGCCCTGCATGAAAGAAATCAGATGTGTTCAAGTGGAAATTGGGCCTGTTTGCAAAGGCCTGCAGGGAAAGGACAAGGGGCAATGGTTTTAAATTGGAGAGGAGTAGATTTAAACTGGATATTAGGAAAAAGTTCTTCAGCATGAGGGTAGTGGAACACTGGCCCAGGTTGCCCAGGGAGGTGGTTGAGTTCCCATCCCTGGAGGCATTGCAGGTGAGGCTTGCCAGGGCTCTGGGCAAGCTGCTCTAGTTGGGGATGTCCCTGGCCACTGCAGGGGGGTTGGACTAGATGAGCTCCAGAGCTCCCTTCCAACCCAAACCAGTCTATGAATTGAGTGCAGGCATGAAACTGGAGAAGTCTTATGGCAGCCTCTTGCAGAACTGTTTCAAGCATGCTGTCTTAACTTCAGGTGTGTCTCTGCCATCCCAGAAGGTTTTAGCTCCCTCTCCCCCTTGGCCCACACACCTCTCCTTTCCCATTCTAGGTGCTTTCATCCCAAAGAGACCTCAAAGCGAGCTGAAGGTTATCCTGCTGCAAGAGATTTCTCAGCTCCACTAAGGAGCACAATTGCTTAGGCACCAAGCAGAGAGCCCAGGCTCTGATTTGGAGCTGTGTGCTGTCACCTACCTCCTCTCTCATGCCTGTCTCCAGCAGCATCATCACACAGGCTTCGATGGGCACGGCGATCTCGCGGCCGCTGCGCTTCAGGTGCTCCTCCAGGGCAGTGCCAAAGGCTGGCTTCTCCGTCCATTTGTCTAGTTGGAGAGCAGCAAAACACTCAGCAAGAGAGCTAACACACACCTCAGCTCTGTCCCACACAAGAGAAGAAAGCCTCCAGCAGAGCAGAGGAGTTGTCAGACTACAGGAGGAGTTATACAGCCCTGCAGTGCTCAAGTCTCTTTATGAGTGAGGAGAGGATGAGCCTGCTGGTGTGCAAAGGAACAAGAGATTTGTGCATCCTTCTGGATGGATGATCACAGGGAAATCCTGCAAGTCTAACTGGAAGTGGATGGCCCACTAGGCAGCAACACATGGCTCTAAGTCACACTCCTTCTGAGGTGCCAATCTGAGGCTTCAGTTTGAGGGAGAAATTTAGTGCAGATTGCAGCAATTGGGGTTGAACTGCATTTCAGGTGCAAAAAACTGAGCTGTTCACCAGCTGATTGCTGATATAAGAAATAGATCAAGGATAAAAAGGATGCTAAGAGCCCCAAAGTCTTCCCTTAGCATGAGCACATTAACAGCTCCTCACTCGTGCCTGCACAAACCATCCATGTGTCAACTGCTGCTTAGCTCTCCAAGGCCAAATTTGAGCCCAGTTTCTCCAAATTAAATGTGGATTAACCTTTTTCCTGTGGGATTAGTTGAACAAAAATGCAGATGTAACAGGTTATTGTTAGTAGAGATGCACTATTGCTTTTATGCAGAGAGAAGATCAAGGAAGAGGAAGGCCTTGCAGCTGTCCTCTGAAGATCCAATGTGCTTCTACAGAGGGAATTGACCCTTTTTGGTTACAAACCCACAGCAGCTCCCCCTCACAAGGCTCTAGTTCCTCTCCCTTTCCCCAGTTTGGCCAAGACTAGATCAAGAAATCCTAGCTAAGTGTTCAAAGTCACAGCCAGAAACACAACCATGCACCCCACTTAGGTGCTGCACTTGGCCAGCACACCTCCTGCTCCCCTGCTAGGAAGCCTAATGCTCCCTGAAGCATCTGTCAGCCTCCAGAGATTGGACAAAGCAGCTAAGCATCCTCAAGAACACTTAAAGCAGGGATATCCATCAAGAGATCCTTCCAGAGCCCTGAAGCTGGGAGCCTCACCTCCCACCACACCTGGGACATCTCCCAGCAAGATGCTCACAGATGTCAGTGCTTCCTCTCCTCAGCCTGGCACATGAGCCACAACTGAAGATAGCTGAGCCTTGTGCAGCTCAGCACATGTTTGCCTCAGCCTACCTCTTGTTCCAAGCAGGATTTGGGACAAGAACTGCACCAGCAGAGTGCATCTTTGTACCAACCCATGACCAACACACAGCTCAGCTCCCACTGACAAGGGAAAGCTCAGTGGCATGGGGAAGAAGTGGAGCTGTGGCACTTGCTTTTAGCTGCTGCTATCCCACACAACCATAGGCACTGCCTGAGGCAGCTGGGAAACAGCATGGCACAACAGCAGGGGGGAAAAGCCAGGCTGCTTAGAATAAAGGGAAGTGGTAGTAAATTCCAGAAGCAAGGGCCCTAAAGATATACAACAAACTTTCCTTGGCCTACCTAGTCAGCTAGGAACTAGCAAAGGTGAGAGGAGAGAGAAAAAAAATCCTTCCTTTAGTCTCTTGGCTCCCAGATCCCTCAGGATTTTATTAGTGTGTTAAAAGATGGCTGGAAAAGTCCAGAGAACACAAAGATGGAATTATGCTTGGGATTAAGGAGATCAAATGGCCTGATTCAAACCAGTCTGCATGCAAGAGAGTCAAGATAAAGGAGGAGAACATTGTGCAGAGGTGGCACAGGCAAGGAGAAGCATCAGCCAGAGCACAGGTTACTTTACCTTGGTGGGCTTGGATTTCAGGGAGCACCTTTTCTATGACAGCTAATGCTTTTCTATGGTAATCTGCTTGTGCTTCTAATAACTGAGAACAGAAGCCACAGTTTAAAAAAACAAAAAGAGCATTAGCTTCTGGTCACAGCACATCATACAAGACTAGAAGGTTCAGCACACAACATGTAAGCTTTGAGGACTAAGTGTCTGTGCTGCCATCAAAGCTACACTGACAGCAATACTCACCATCACAAAACATCTAGCATATTCCCCTTCTTTGGACACAAAGTTGTACATGTCTGCTGCTAGCTGATCCTGTCAGAGACACAAGAATGCAGGAGGAGGTTTACAGGGACATTCCAGCTTGGCCAGCAAGACACAAGGCCATGTGTTTGTTTTGCCTACATGGATTCAGGCCCTCCAGCAAGCCACCAACTCTGCTGCATGGATTGCTCCAAGCACAACTCCTCCTCCTCCCAAATGCCTTTGTTTCACCCAGCAAAGCACTTCCCACTGCAGGCAACAGCTGGCTTGTAGGGCAATGTGTTCTCTGCAGCCAGACAAGCACTGCTAGAGGGGTTTTGGGGCATAAGGGAGGAGGCTGAGAGTTCCTTCTCTTAGCTGGCTCAGACTGAAACTGAAAAAGAAGGTCCAATATCCATCTTAAAGCAAATAGTTCCTCATCCAGCAAGTCAGAGGGAGATCAGCTAGCACTGAAACACCTTTCAGACATGACCTTTGACAGCCACACCAGTTGTGGCTGCAGTAATCAGCCAGTTTCATGTGCAGGAGCAGCCACAGAGGACACATCTCACCCTGCCATACCTTGCATTGCTCTACTTTATTTCCAGCTTCATCCATCTCTTCCTTAAGGGATTCTATTTTGGAAGGGTGCACTTGAAAGTTGGTTCCTGAAGTCTTGTGGGCTTGGTTATACCTAGGGGAAGAAAGAAAGGAAAGGCTCCAGTCTCCTGCTAAAAGCTCACCTTCCTCCAGAAGCTGCACATGGCTCCCTGGCAAAGCCAAGAGCTGAGAGGTTTGCACCAGGAGCAGGATGTTCAGGACACACCAGGGCTGCCAGCAGCTGCAACAGCAGCAGAGCAGGGGCCAAGAGATGCTAACAAGGTCCTAAGGAAAGGATCTAGTCCTTCAGAGGATTTCTTACCTGCCTCTTGCAGAATCCCAGTCCAGCACCAGCTTTGCAAGCTGCTTCCTCTGCTTCTGGATGTTTGGGATCTCTGTCTGAAAGGAGAAGTCCAGGCTTGCATCAATGGTTAAATAAACATTGCTGATGTTTATGACATTACTGATGACATGATGCTTAAGCAAACACCAATGTAACCAAGTGTAGATTCCACAGCCACTTCCCACAGGGCTCCTGACAACAGCATCCTCAGCTCCTGCTCAGCAGCAGCATGGACATCAAGCCTTCTGACTCACTTCATCCCAAAGGCAGGCAGGATTTAGAGGACTTACCTCTGTCAGGAGACAAAGTGGATCCAGAACTTCCCTCTCAATCTGCACTTCATGCTGCGAGAGCTCCATGGCCAGTTTGTTCTCTGCATCACCACAGGTATCCAGCATTTTCCTTCCAGGAGGAGAGGAAGTTGGGAGTTATTCCTGACTATAGAGCAGCCAGACTCAAAGCAAAGCAGTGGCTTTGTCATCTGCTACTTGTCTGGAAAGCTTAGTGTTGTATGAAGCAAGGCATGAACCCAAGATGCTCTACTCTGGCCTGGGCTAGGCAAGGAGTGTTACTCAATCTTTGTCTCCTACAATTCCTCAGCCATTACAACATTTTGGAGGCTTGGAGTCACCTAGGTGATTATCCTGGCCCTAAGGGCAGAGAAGTTAGTGTTTCTTTCCAAGTCCATCCTTCCCTCTGTCCATAGCAAATTGCTCAATGCAGTGTCTGATTTCTTCCTAAGCCCCTTCCATGTGGAAAAGGGTCTTAGGAGCCCAATGCTGAGCAATCACACCTGCAGCATTCAGCTTCCCAAACCATGCCTTGTCCTTTCTTTTAAGCTTGTTCTAAGGAAGGAAAAAACCCTATTCTTGAAGGTTTTTCCATCCATGTTTAAACCTCCTGCAACTGCTCCTAAGTTTGAGGTCATCCCACACTCTCTTTCCATCAGCAATGAGGAAACATTTGCAGGAGGAATTCAGCATATTGACCTTCAGGCACTTCCCAATATTCCCTTTGCCAGGCTAAGGAAATGGGCCTTGTTTTAACTCAGAAGCTATTACTTGAAGTCAGTGACACAAACCTGCAGAACACAGCATTTAAGCTCTGAATGGAGATAACAATCCTCCTCAGCCCCAAGGAGAAAAGCTTTAAGGCAGCAGAGAAGCAGAATCCTCTGGAATGTGAGCCAGAGCAAGCCTAAAGCTTGCCCCCAGAACTGCTGGCTCACTTTTGTTCCCTGTGCATCAAAGGAGGACTCAAAGATGAGTTCCACTGGATTGAAAGCAGCCTTTGGGTAGCCAAAGGCTCTGCTCAGAGCCCTGCAGGCAATCAGGTGGCAAACACTCACCCCAACAGAGTCTCATCACTCAGCTGCACGGAGCCTTCCTGCATGTTCTGAGCCAGAGCTGTGAGAGGCAGCTTTTTCTGGGGAGAAGGAACAGTGCTTAGCTTTGTGCTCTTCACCCTGCCCAGCACATCCATCCCCTCCAAGATGTTTCTCCTCTTCCATATGGTTTCTATTACACACACAGCTAGCTCACTCTTTGACACTGAGAAAACATCAAGCTTCAAGAGTCCTGGTCTCAGAGCCTTTGAGAAGCACTTTCTTCTCAGCTGGAATGACATCCACTGTGGCAAGGACAAGAACACAGCTTTACCTTGAGCTTGTCCTGTCCCTCCCTGTACAGCTTCATGCTCTGTGCCCCTGTTCCCAGCAGGTCTCTATCCATCAACTTAAGTGTTGATTATTCCTGGTTCTAACACTGAGAAAATTAGAGGTCTCAGTGGCCAAAAGTCACTCCAAACATGAGGAGCTTGGTCAGAGTCACAGAGGATCTTCTCCTCTTGCTCAGGACTCCTGAAAGCTCTAAGGACTCAGCACAGTGAGTGTCCTGCCATGGCTGAGGAAGCCCAAGGATGTGCTTGGCTGAGCAATTACAGCTAACATTTGACCAGGGTCAACACCAGAGATGATTTTCCAGAGTTCCTCTTCCCTGGGCTCACTTGAGGCCCAGCAGCTGATCAGAGGATGCTCAGAGCAGCCTGAGAAGACAAGGCAAAGGCCAAGGGCACTTACATGTCTCTTGTCAGGGTCTGTCCCATGCTGGCCCTGGAAGCAGGCAATCAGTCTCTTCTGGGCAATGTGGCACACAGACCTGACAGTGTCCAGCCTCCTCTCAATCTGCCACCAGCAGGGGAACACAACAGAAACCAGAAGTTATTTCCCTGGCCTCAGCAGAAAATCCTTCCCCTCCTGCACCATGCTGCCTGGCACATTTCTCCAGCTGTCCAGAAGCTCAGCACAAGTGCTTGGGAAGAGGTCTGAGGTTGCTTTTTCCTCTCCCTCTGTGGCAGAGCTTGCAATGCTCACGAGACCAAGGATGGGGAGAGGCAGGGAGAGTGCTCCTGCAATCAGGCTGCCACTTGCCATCTGGCATCAAGAGCACCTGCAGATAGCCAAGACACTCATCCAGGGAGAAAACTCATCCTTTTCCCATTGGAAATGGTAAATTAGAAGGTTACAGACAAGCCTGAGCAAACCTAGAAAAGACAACTCAACTTGCAGTCCCATCTCTGGCTCTTCAACACAAGGATAAAGCTCCATGTTAAACCAAGGATTTCCAGGGAGAGATTAATGGGATTTAAAAGGGATAGGGAATGAAAACAGGCATCAATGCAGAAAGGACTTGTGTTGCTCAGGGTAGCTGGAAGAGACTTTAGAGTGGGACTGGGATCATGATACATATGAATAAGGGATCTGAAGGAAGGAATTGGGACTATTTTACTTCAGAGAAGACCAAAAGCAAACAGCAGTGAGGAGTGAGCTCTCTCTCTCTCTGCACAGCACCCAAAGAATGTGGTTTATCTGCATTTTGATGACTCACCCACAACTAAAGGAGGCTCTTTGGAAACCCAAAAAAAGCACATTTCATCTGCAGAAATCACCTGAACAGGCTCCAGCTCCTGACAGAGCTCCACAACAAATCACACCTGCAGGAGGGCAATCCTTCTCCCTAGCTTTTCTATCAATCATCAATACAAATTAGCTGATGGAGCAGGGATTTTCATGCTAAATTATCCCTGGGGTAGCTCCTTGAAGGGCACCAGGAGCTGGAGTTAAAGCAGGAGATACACTGCTGCTTCAGCCAGGACACAGCAGCTACTAAAGGGACAAGAGAGCAGGAGGCTCCAGGGCTGGCTTGGGAGAAGCTGGGAGCAAGGTGCCAGTGAAGGGAGGCACAGACAGATGTGGAGACATGGGGAGGATGAGCCTGGAATCACTGCTGGGAGAGGTGGGAGCCCTGTCCTGAACACAGCAGCAAGTGCTCCTAGAAGAGAGGAGCAGGGGTTCTGCTAGGCTCAAAATTCAGCCAGCTTCAGCAAAGCTTGTATGAAGAAAGAAGGAGATCTTGTTTGTGGCCTAGAGCTGCAGCTGAGGGGATTCACTTCTCTTGTATTAGATCCAACACACTCCAGACCATCCAGTGGGAATGAGAGCATCCCTTTTGTTTGCTCATGCAGTTAAGACTTCAACTACTGAGCACAGGGGTTTATGTCACCTGGACCATGGTGACATGCTGTCCCTGAGCCATCTCCCAGCCCACCAGCCTTTCCCAGGCAGCCAGGGGAGCTGACACTCCTCAGGAGGTCTCTGCAGCAGAGCCAAGAGCCTGAATGGCAAATCCCAAGGGCAGGAAGCTGCTAAGAGGAGGAACATGACCCCAAAGCTCTCAGTGATGTACTCTCCTCTCTGGGATCTGCTGTTCAGCTCAAATATGTCACTGAGAAGTAGGAAGGAGATTCATCTCCATTCAGCTAGCTTTGAAGTGAAGATGTGACCTCCTCACCATGCTGTCTGTAGCCACAGGGGACCCTCAGGGGACCAGACAGCACAACAAGTGCTTTATTATTAGGCCAGAAAGGGGGACTATTGTAGAAGCCTTTCCAGCCCTGAATTCTGCTCCTTGTCTTCAGGCAGGAGCAGAGTTAACAGAGAGACTTGGAGTAAGACACTTAAGACAGGCAAAACCCCAACCTAAGCAATCCTCTCTCTCAAAGCTTGAGCTCTGTATACAAAAAGAAGCCTGTGAGAGATGTTTATGAAGTGAACAGTGCCATGCTTTTAGGCTCTGGGCTTAGATAAGAGCCTCCCTCCCCTCCACAAGCCCCTAAGAGCAAACAAACAAGTGAGTAAATTCTTCCATTTGGGTGTAGCCAGGCTGCTCTGGGCCTGGGAAAGCCTTGCTTGCAAAAGTTTGTTGGCAGCAAGCAGCAGTATTTGTTGGCTTTCCCTTCTGCTTGCTGTTGTGCAGCAAGGAAAGAGCCCTCAGAGGCTCCCCAGAGCCTGTCTGCCCTTGAACTGCACACATCTCTTCAGAAATGAGTCCTGGCAGAGGGCTGAAATAAAGCAGTCTCCTCCCAAGCAGGGGCAAGGGTCTCAGGTCAGCCCATTTCATGTCCTTTGCTGCTCAACTCCAGTTCAAAGGCTGAGACATTCATCTTCTACCTCTGCACAGCTGGAGAGAAAGGACCTCAGAGTGCTGACATCATTTGCTTGGCTTCCCCCCATGGCATGCACAGGTCCTGAGCTGCTCTGTCATCAGTCTGGAGGTCCTGTGGGGCTCAGGCTGCTTGCCCTCCCCAGTTCAGCCTCTGCCAGCTTCTTGAAAGGAAGAAAACTCTGCAGAAGACTCCAATTTGTTCCCTGTCATCAGTCAACCTCAGTAATCCACCAGCTGCCACTCCAACCCCCCCTGAAAGCTCTGCTAGACGAGATGCCTGACTTGCAAGAAGATGACAAGTCTGCAAACAAGTCAAGTGTGTGACAAATCTGAGAACAAGTAGCACAAGCTAGACATTGATGCAGTTATTTAGAGCAGTTCCAGGCTCCCAACGTGGGTTTTGTCACTTCTCTTCAGGCCCAAGCTGACCTCTTCAAGAGAAGCAGAGATGAGGACAGAAAGCAGCAATGCCTAACCCCAGCTCCTGGGTAACTCTACCAGACTGGCAAGTCATTAATGGTTAGTTAGCTTAAGGAGCCAGCTCATCTCATTAAAAGCAGCAATGCTTCCTCCTTCACTTCACAAAGCCATGTTACCAGCTTCACAAACAGGGGGAGCTGAGTTTCTCCACTCAATTCCTCTCCTAGTTTCTATGTGAAGGCAGCCAGAGCCCTCTCTGTTTTCATCCCTGCCATCTGCAGCACTCTTTTTTCCCCCCACAGCAGGCTCATACCTCACAGAGAGCACTGAAACACAACAGACAGGAGCTGTGTTACTATACCTGCAACAAGTCTTCACTGAGCACCTCTGTCTTCTCAGCCCTAAGGAAAGAAAAAGAGCATTGTCAGCCTAAGGAGCAGAGTTCAGGGTCAAAGAGTGCTACAATGCTCCCAACAAAACCCTTTTGGTTCAGGTTATTACCCCATTAGGACACACTCAAACCTCTACCCAGACAATTCTACACCTTGTTCCAATCCCACACAAACTCCACTGTTTCATGTTGACTCATTTGCTCTAACACTGCTTTATCCTCCCTTTGCTAGAGCTATAAAGCAGAGGAAGATAAAGCCAGCTCAGCCCTGCTCTCTTCGACTTAGCTGTTCACCTCCAGAGCTCTACCTCCCTGGCCAGAAAGCTTCCCCTGCTGCTGCCTGAGTTCCTCAGCTCCTAGACTCCCTTCTGACCCTGCAGCCTGGTTAATCTCCTACCCCAGGGCTGCTCATGCCCAGCAAGCCCATGTGCTTCACCAGCTCCACAGGCTAAAGGCCTCCCAAGACAATAGCCATCAAGTTCAGGGGGGGTGGTTGTTATTAGTTGGTTTTTCCCCAGCATTTGACTTCAATTTCATAGCACTTTATCTGCTTGAACTCTTTGACTCCCTAAGGTGTTTAATAATTAAAGAGCAGGAGGCAGCAATGCTCAGAAGCTCAGCAAGAGGAAGGCAACAGCCACTGGAATATTCTTGGACAGCAGCATCAGCTGCAAGCACTGGAATGGTTAGAAAGCACACACTGCTCAACATTTCTTCCACACTGTGTCTGATCAAAATGACAGCTTATTAGAGAGCAATTATTTGATTCTATTAAATCCCTGATAGAGTGGTTAGGCACTGGTGGAGTCACCATCCCTGGAGGGGCCCAAAAAAACCCACATAGACATGGCATTTGGCAACATGCTGCTGGCTCAACAGCTGCACTTGATGACCTTAAGAGGTCTTTTCCAACCTAAATGACTCTGGGAATGCATATGGAATAGCTGCTGGGTAAACTGAGGCAGCACACAGCACTGACAGATGAAGATGTGCAGCCCTGAGAAGGAAGCAGGCTGAGCAGACTTTCCCTGCCACCAGCTCAGGGTGTCTTCTAAACTCTTGGGAATCACCTTTAGAGGAAATAATGTTCCTTCTATCATTATTCCCTCTTTGGGATGAACATTGGGATGAACAGAGCCTTGCATTATATGACTAGAAGTTTCCTGGATGCTGTTAAATGGCTTCAGCCACAGCAGTGATGTAAAGTCAGCACACAGTAGAAGAGAGCTGCCAAAGAGCTTCAGATTCACTGAGAGATTGATTTCTCCTTCCCTTCCTTTCTCCCAGGAAAGAGCCATCTGAGTGCCAAGCAGAGGTGGCTCAGGAATGTGCTCTCAGAGCTTTGTTTCCATGTTAGATATGGTTACCCACAGCCTCTGTAGCATCATGGGAAGTGCAAACCAGTTCTCATCTATTTCTCTTCATACACCTCCCTGCTTTGCCAAGCATTGAAGGTCACAGCTGGAAAATCCAGCTCTGTCCCTGGAGAGTCAGGGATGCTTCCCACTCTGTCAGTGGTGGCAGCAGGGCAGTGTCTCCCCAGGCCAGGGCTCAGTTAGGAAAGCCACTGGAGATGATGTCAGGAGGGAAGACCTCACCCTTCCTGCAGGCCCACATTCCACCTTTAATAAGGAAGCCAAGAAACAGCCACTAAATAATAAGAATTGTTTTCTCAGTGAGCACAGCCACAAAACAGAACATGCAAGCTGGGTGAGAGCAGCACAGCTCAGCCCAGCTCCTTCCTTCCAAGGTGCTTGTAGCTCCCTCAGACAACAGGTACTGCTAGTTCAGAGTCCACAGCTCCATGGGACACTCAGCAAACTCACACAACATCACCAGCTCTTTCCCACTGCTCCTTCAAGTCCTTTTCCCTTGCTAGGTCTCCTTTGTCTTACTTAGCTGGTAGCACAAAGCCATGAAGAAATCCTTCTGGCCCCAAGAGCTGGAAGATGGAGCTGCAGGGAATGTTCCCAGCCCAGCAGTGCTGGTAGCTTGGCTCCACTGCAAGCTTCCCCCCTGAGCACAGCCCACCCCTCACAGGGAGATGCTGAAGCCCAGATGCCAGCAGCTATGGCTGTTTACATTCCCAGCAACCAAGCTCCATACCAAGCAAGCTCCATTACTAATGGGGAAAGCATGCCCTGCTCTCCCAGCCTCTCCCACACTGGGGGCCCCAAACATGCTTGCTTTGTGCCCAAACCATTTGGTCCAGGGGTTGTTGCTATGCTTCTGGATAGCAGGGAAATGTGGATCTGGCCAGCCTGGAGCTTCCTGACACCTTGCAGGGGAGCTGGGCAGGAGCAGCAGCCTGGGCAATGGTGAACTCTGCACACAGACCTTGGCTTTCACAGCTCACCAGAGCACAGGCTGCTCAGCTGCTAGGCTGGCAGCAGTCCCCTGGAAGCAGGAACAGAGCTGGTCCCCTGGGAAAGCAAGGATTTGGAGAACTCAGGGTGAAGTTTTGCTGTATCACTCAGCAGAAGACCTGTGACACCAGGACCTATAGGGGAACCAGCTAGTAACACAGCTTTGCAATTCAAACCCAGCAGTGCACTTTAAAAGATGCTTCTAAACCTAAATATCTGTTGCAGCTACAGCAAATAAATAGGATAAAACTATGGAATTCCTCCAAAAAGAGGACTTGGAAGCTGTTTCTCACAACCCATCAGCATCCCAAGTGCAGAGCTCCTGAGCTGCTCTGGGTGGCACTTCATTTCTTCACTGTCCCCAAAATCCTCTGGCAGAATGAGTTCCTTTTCAAGCAAAGCAGCTCCCCAAATCCACTCCTGCCAGCAGGAAGCTTGCTGACACAGCTCTGGGGTGGGCACAGGCAGCAAAGAGCAGGCCAGGCTCTGAGAGCAGCTCAGCTGGGCAATGTCACACTCTGCTTTCTGATCTCCTGGGACTGAGAAACTGCAATTGCCTCATTTTCTTTGCTGCCAAATTGACTCTTCAAACAATTGGTCTTCTTTTGAAGACAGCACACAGTTCACTGAAGATGAAATCTGCCCTGTCACTCAACTGCTGCTGCTATCTGGGGATGGCATGGCATGGCTAGAAGGAATTGCCTCAACTCACTCCAAACACAAGAGTCAAGAGGTTTGAGATTGGGAACAGTGCAATTTTTATTCTTGACATGTTAATTACAATCCTTCAGCTGGCTGAGACATCCTAAAAATGTATTGTATGTGTCCCCACTTGGCCTCCTCTCTAAGTGTTTTATGGTATCATTCATTTTCTTCCTCTGCTGCAGCTCAGGCAGGAGCAGTGTGGCCAGAGCAGCTTTAGAGCTGCTCCCCTCACTTGTTCATTCCACAGCTTCACACTTCCAAAAGGCTTCTCTCTACATCTGGAAACAGATGTGAATGCCTGAGAGAAAAGTGCTTATCTTCCATGAGGGAAAGAATGTAGCTTCATCTAAACAGAGATCTCTGTGGCCTCACAGCAGGCTCCTGGCCATGGCCAGGGCACAGCAGGCCTGAGCTCCAAAGCACATCAAACCAATACCTAAAGCAGTGGAAATTCACACTAAGAGAGGAACAAGAGCAAACCTGACCTGAAGAGCCATAAAACATTGGCCATGCACAAGAGAACAAGTGACTCAGCTCAGATGTTCCAATGGAAACAGCAAGCCTGACTCAGGCACAGGGGAGGTGATGCCAGGCAGGCCAGCCCCTGGCCTCTGGAAAGGTTGGAGTAGAATCCTGCAGATATCCACCCACAAGAGCAGGCAAACATTGAAACTTGCCTCCCCTGCTCTTCAGCTTCCCTGGCCAGCAGGCAGCTCAGCTCTGCTGGGAGGTAAAAGCACCTTGGCTGGCTGCAGGGCTGCCAGCACATCCTGCCTGCTTTCCACATACAATAGGCAGCATCTGCAGCCAGGAAAAAGGGGAGAAGCAGCAGCTCTATTCCAAAACAAGGGAGCCAGAATGAGATGACAATTTCCCTTCTAAAAGCTTTGCCTTTTTAACATTCACCAAGACAGACTCCATAGAAAAGAGACCTTAAAGGTGTCTCAGGATTAGCAGCTTGCATTCCCCCAGGGACAGGCTTCCCTCTTCAGCAGAGCAAACTCTGTTTTATAATGCAAGTTCATGGAATCTAATTCCTCAATATGTCAAATAATTGGAGAACTAAATGAAACTTTCAATCATGGCAAAGAGCTGAAGTAGCTGAACCAGACCAGAGCCAAACTCAGGGACTCCTGGGTGCCACTTACTGCATACTGAAAGTGTTTGCTGCAGCATCCAAATGTGACATCAAGCCTTGTTGGTGGCAGTGTCTGCCTTCATTTCCACTTGGTTTTGACCTCAAGGGGAAGCAGGGAGCCTCTTGTTTTCCAGCTGAGGTTTGCCCCATCCCCACCTCTTAGGCTCATGGCAAGGCTCCTTACCTGAGCTAGAATTCAAACTACAGCTCTTCAACACACTTCTCACTCCCCAGATCCTGCATTTCTCTATGCTTTTCAGAAGCCAAGATCCTCAAGACATCAAAAGATTTTTCTTTCTGACTGCAAAGCAAAAAAAAATCCTCCAATTGTGGCCTTCATAAACATGTATCTCAAAGGTCACTTTGCCAAAGCACTTCATCAAATTAATGCTGTGTTGACTCCCCACTGTAATAAACCAGCATTCCTGCTGCAAGGAGGGGGAGGAATGGAGTTTCAAGAGGAACTACATGACCCAAGGTAGCTATCAATATGCTCTCAGTTACTTTTGAACACTTGAAAAATCACTTCAGAATGACTGCCAGATGATAGCCACCACTGCCAGCATTTGCTCAGGATCTAGGCAACACCACTCACCAGTTAGACTTTGCCTACTATCCCCATTTTTCCACCCAAATTCACAAGATCAACTTCTGCCCAAGTATTAAAAATGCTTTCATTGCAAATGGGGTGATGCTTTAGTGGCAGGAGCAGAAATGACAGCAAAAGCTGCTGTTTCAGAGGAGGCTCACTTGAGGGAACAGAACCAGTTCTCACACTGAAGTGACCCTCAAGCCACTCATTTCATTTTAACCCAGGCACTTCGTACAGCTTCTAAGCTGCTTCAAAACTGCAGCATCCCCTCCAGAGCTCCAAAATATTTCCTTAACAAGATCTGCATCTTCAGAGCCCCAGGAGCTGCAGCAGCACAATTCAGGTCTCAATAAACAGATGAAGCTTTCAGCTCCTTCTGTCTTCGTTTTCTCCAGGAGCTGCTCCAGCAAGCTGTGCTTGGTCCCTCAGTCTAGGAGCTGCCCCTTTGATGTGCTGGAATCTCAGCCATCTGATGCTGGGGAGTGAAGCCTGCCTGCTCTAATGAAAGGCAGAGCAGCCTTTGGCAAGATAAGCATCTTGGCAAGCAAGCAGACTGCCCCTTTGCAGGGCAGGGTGTTTGCAGGAGGGGATCTGCAATTCCTGCCGCAGGGAAATGGATCCAAGGCTCCTCTCTCCCAGGCCAGGCAGTACATGGAGTGGTTTAGAACTGGGGCTCAAGCCAAATCTTATTTTAGGGTCACTCTTGGAGGTACAGTCACTGCAGCCAGGCCCTGTACTGCCCTTCAGAAATCCAACCCCTCCTGGTCCTGACATTTGGGTTTCATAGAGACAATTCAACCAAATATGGTGCAGTTTAGGGGGGGAAAAAACCCTGTTCAAACAGTTAAATGTGTGTAACTAATCTAGGGAGATCATTCTGAGCCATGCACAGCAAACAGGAGATGAAGGTAAACTTCTTGACTGTGGTTTAATGCAGGACCAGGTTTAAAGCCATTTCCTTTGATGGATGAGGTGATGTTTCAGTGAGTAGTTTGTGGAGTTCAATAGCTTTGAAGCTTCTGGATTAAAGTAAATATTTACAATTAAGTGTTTCCAGTTGCCTACTGTGCCAGCAAATCAAATACTGTTTCATAGCATGAATCAAGCTGTAGCTAGTGAAGCTCTGCCTGGGTTCTTTTGGACTTGCCAAAGCCCCAAACCCTCCCAGAGTACCTGAGGCCAATCTAATGACATGGGGCTGCCTTTCCCTTCCTTGGGAAAGGATTAACACCTCCAGCAGGAAATGCAAAAGTGCTCATGGAGGGGACTGAAACTCTAAATGCTTAAATCCAGCCAGGATCAAATCCAGCAGAGGTCAGGGGGATCTTCCAGAGTCTTTTCCCTATGTCAAACTGTCACAAATTAGGGATAAAAACCCCCAAGGAATCCAAGACCAAGCTAAGCTACACAAGAAACCTTCTAAACTTAGCCAATCATAATGCATTTTCTGTGTCTTGCTTTTTCCCCTTCCACTTTCCAGGAGCACTCAACATCACTACAGAACCTGAACTTCCCAAACAGCCCACTTATTAATCTAATCATTAATAAATGTATACAGACACCTTCACACCATGGCTTGCCAAAGAACTGCTTTCAATATTTAACTGCCCAGGATTTATTTACATTCAAAGGTTTATTTTCCACACCTCCTCTGAGCAAGCATCAACTTTTTGCTTATAGAGAGTAATTTTATCGACAATTAACAGAGCAGAAAGCAACCTAAATCATGAATGACTTTGTGATTCTTTCACCTCAGGCACACTTTGTACAATCCCTGCATGCCAACACAAATGGAGCTGCTGCCAACATGGGAATCCCTCCTGCTCCCAGCCAGAGTCACAGCAGAGCACTAAAGGCTGGTTGAAAATTAACCTGGCCAAGCAGCAGCAAGCAATCCATCAGCCTGTGGCCACCTCCCTTCCCTCTGCAGAGCTGCTCACCCTGGCTCTGAGCACCACATCAAACCCACAGCAAGGAGCAAGCCTTGGATTGCTCCCTACAACCCTGGCTCCTTCCAGGAGCCCTGGCCCTGACATCCCTCCCTGCAGCAGCAGCTCAGGCTGGAATGACAGCCAACAGCAGAAGGGACTGGTTTCCAGTTGTCCCAGTCCCCCAGAATAGGCTGGGCATGGAGAGAGGAACTCTGCCCCTTTCAGCAACAGCAGCTACTTAAAAACCAGCTTCAGCTGAGCATGCAACTGCAGCCTGGGGCCAGCATTTTGCTCAGGTGGAGGTGACAGCAGCTGGCAGAGCTGCTGCAAAGCATTGCTCTGTCCTCCCTGCTCCCATCACAAGCATCTCCACCAGGCCAACAGCTCAAAGGACTGACCTGGCTGAAAACTAACCGAGTTGGAAGGAAAACCCCATTTTTAGGGTCAGATTGAACTTGCCCACCAAGCTCAGAGACACACAAGCACCATGAAGGAGTGGGAACACGTGGCAGGGAGTCAGAGCTTGGCTGCAGAGCCTGCCCAACACCCTGAGCCCAGCATTAAGGCACAGCTGATGTTGCTGGATAAGAGAAGAGCTCATGGCTTTGGCAGCTTCTTGCTTTAGACAAGGACTAGTCCCCTTGCCAAAGCACCTGCTGACATGAGAACTCCATCCCACCAGAAAGCCCTCAAACACACCCTGAGCTTTCAGCCAAGACATTACTTTCCACAACAGGTGGACTGGCCACTAACTCAAGTTCTTTTACCCTAAATCCTGCATTGTCAGTCACTGGAAAAGACACTGAGAAGCAGCACTGCCTTTGTAAAGAGCAACTGCTTACAGCACAGACATGTCTGGAGAGGAAAAAAGATGTAATACAGGAATAAGCAAAACACACTGAACTGCTAAAATAAGGCCTTTTTTGCACTTTGGCAGACATTTCTGCTCTCTATTAACTCGTGTCAAGGCAGCAGGGAACACTTCCTCAGAGGTACTGCTGCTCTGAAATCCCCACCCAGCCCAGACAGCTCTATTTGCAGCTTGGGGATTCACTGAGCTGGCAGGAGAAAAGCCTTTGAGAAGGAACCCAACTGAATCAACACCAGAAGCAAAACAAGGAAACACAAAAGGGAGAACAAAGAAGGAGGAATAGAAAGTAAGAATCACACACAAAAAAGTTGGAAGCTTTGAAACAAGAAAATACAGGGGAATTCAGGGACCTGGAGTTCTAATTGACCAACCAGGGAATATTCTTATCCTAGCATGGTTTGGGTTGGAAGGGAGCTCTGGAGCTCATCTAGTCCAACCCCCCTGCAGTGGCCAGGGACATCCCCAACTAGAGCAGCTTGCCCAGAGCCCTGGCAAGCCTCACCTGCAATGCCTCCAGGGATGGGAACTCAACCACCTCCCTGGGCAACCTGGGCCAGTGTTCCACCACCCTTGTGGGGAAGAACTTCTCTAATATCCAGTTTAAATCTACTTAAAACCATTGCCCCTTGTCCTTTCCCTACAGGCCTTTGCAAACAGGCCCTCTGCAGCCTTCCTGGAAGTTCCCTTTAGGTCCTGGAAGGTCACTAGTAGCTCCACCTGAAGTCTTCTCCAGGCTGAACAATCCCAGCTCCCTCAGCCTGTCCTCAGAGCAGAGGTGTTCCAGCTCCCTACAACCTCCCAGTGAAGTCCTTGCACTGATTTCCTGCTCAGCAGCCACGATTAACAATGAATGGCTGAGCCCTTGCTTATGTTTCCCCAGCAGCAAGGCAAGTTTCTGAGCTGTGGCTGACAATGAGCCTGTAACTGAGACAGCTCATCCAATTACTGCTGTTGCAGGGCTGGCTAGAGCCTGCTGTTGTGGGGTTGCTTAGAGACAGGGTATACAAACCCAAATGAATGTGTCTGACACACAGATCTGTGCCATTCCCACCCTGCCATGTGCTGTACATCATGCTTTCTGCTGCTCTAGCATGAAACTGAAAGTTAACTCCATTCCTAGGAGCCTTGGACTAACAGCCTGGTCAAGGTTTATTAACCTGTACTGCACTCCAACCCACACTGGGAGCTGCTGTTACACAACTAAGATTACTGCTCCATTCCTCCAGCAAACAACAGATCAGGACATTTAATCTGCATATTCAGGACACTTAATCTGCATATTAAATCAGCTTAGGGCAGGACAAAGCAGTTAAACATTCAACTGGAACAGAAGCTGCAACAGTTGAGCTCACATCTCTCTGGAGGAGAATGTTAGCTTTCTAGCTTCATTATCTACAGAAAACACAACTTTTCATCAGGTGGATTACCCTTTCCTACAGATTGCTTGACATTTGGCTCTCAGAGCTGCCAAGAAAGTTTGGATTTGAATGACCTCCTCTACTTTTCAGAGCCACATCATAGCCACAACTTCCCAACCTTCATGCAAGGCAACTGATCTTCTCAAAAATGGCCAACTGAGTAATTTGATTTTCCTGTCACTACTTAAATAAATTTTTGTAGCCTTCATGCTGTCACCAAGGATGTGTGAGCATGTGCATGCTCCAAGGGCACTAAGAGCTCTCAGCACTCACCCTGCTTTGCTGTGCAGTGCTCAAGTTGCCACTTAGCTTCATTTTCACCCTGGGAGTGTCATCAGGATCTTGAGAAAAACATAATACAGCCAACAAGTCCATTTAGACACAAATCTCAGTCCAGCAATTCCTGGCACAGGACAACTCCTAAAAGCAGTAGGAAAAAAAACCTCCTCCTTTAGTGATGCTTCTCACCTAGAACTGTCTGGGGTATTTGGCACCTCCTTTCCTGCAGCTCTGAGTCACTCCAGGATGTTCCTGTCACTCTGCCATGAAGCTCCCAAGAAAACAAGCTGTGTCCAGACAGAAAAGGCTGCACCTCACTGAGGAGAACAACCTGGGAGCTCCCCAGCTGAGCTGATGGCTCAGAGCTCCTCTCCACACACAATGACTACTCTGGCATGCTTTTACCAGCAATGGAACAGCACTGACAGACCTCAAGCTTTTTAGAGCTCTTTGCTTCCTAAGACACAACTGTTCTAATTCAGCCCACAAAGCAACAAAAGGACACGTGGAAGTTCCCCATTCTTTTCTTGTCTAAAGTGCTGCTTTAAGCATGACAGGGTTGGTGAGGAGCAAAGTTAGCCTTGCTCTCTAAAATGAGATACCTAAGTGGTTCAGATGCCTTGCTCTGTGAGCTCCAACTGCTGGGGAGCTCTCAGCTCTGAGTTACCAGAGAGCAGCCAGACCTTGCAGGCTTTAATTGGCATTATTCAACTGCCCCAGGTTTCAGATAGAGCTGTGCCATGGCAAATGGGGCACAGCTAACTCCTGCCTTAGCTAAGGCCCAGCACAGGCTGGAAGATCTCCTGAAACCCCCCCAAAAAATGGAGCTACTGGCAAGTTACCAAGTGTTTCTACCTGGAAATTGGGCATAATAACAGAACACAGCTCTAACACACTGAAACACTCTTCATTTACATTTAACCACATCCTAAAAGGACCCTCTGTGTTTGGCATTCCATCACCTGCTAATCCAGTGTCCTCTAAAGAGCAGTTCTGCTCCCAGATCCATTGTCATGACCTAAAAATACCACAGGAAGCATCTCAGAAATCCATTTGCTTTCATAAACTCCAAGTGTATCACATCACAGCACCAGGTTGAAGCAGCTTCTTAGATCACTTCTACCTATTTTAGCCCATGAAATCATTCCTATTTTCGCATTTGGGCTCTGGGCATAACCTGATGTTAAAATTACTTGCTCTACAGAACCACCAGCAGCTCAAGTTAGAATCCAGGCATCCCAGATTCATCCTCGAAAAGGCTACCACCACCATTATTCTACTTAGAATATCAGGAGAGCTGGACTCTAGTTACACACTGTGACACAACCCCAGGGTACCAGCTGTGGCACAATCATCACTCAAAAAATCTTGTGAGATCACCTGAGAAACATCCACACAGAAAAAAATGACATTTGATTAATTTTATTGCAACATAACACTGTTTTCCTGAGAGAGATGCTCCCTGTCCCCCCTTGCTGTGCAGTGCTGACCCCTGGGCAAGCCTGATCCAGCTCCAACAGCTCCCACAGTGTCTGCCTGTCCACTGTGACTACTTTATCAGCCTTCTCATCTGTTTCATCAAGCAGCAGTGTGACAAACAAAGCCAGAGGAGATGAGGACATGCATGCAAGAGGTCAAGGAACAGTTCCCAAATCCCTGAGTTTGGAATCTTTTAACTTTTTTTTCCTGCAACAAAAGAAGTCTCCAGTGTTTTAGACTCTGCCCACTCAGCACTTGACACACAACTCTCCCACCAAGTTACAGAATACCCTTTTTTCTTCTAACCAGCAGGCTTTTAGCTAGCTCTCTGCTGGAAAGCACAACATTTTATTCAGGTATCTTGAAGTCAACAACATTTACAAGGACTACAAGAAGTTTTTCTTCACCAGCAAATAGCTGACATTTTTGTCTTAGCTTGAAAAGCATTTCCTGCATCTATTAAGGGGAAGCAAAAGAACTGAAACTTCACTGCCCTGGGAAATGAGGCACCTCCTCATACTCTGCAGGCACAGAGAGGCATGCTTCTCACATACAAGACTCCCTTAAAGTGAAAACATAGCTGAAACTATCAAAAATTGGCCTTTGAGAAGCAGACCACAGCTTTAACACATCCTTCACTCTACTCCCCTCATGATGCTGCAGTCAAGGCAGGGAGCAGCACAAGCTATCACACACAGAGTCACAGACTGCTTTGGGTTAAAGGGACTTTTAGAGGTCATCTAGTCCAAGCAAGAGCATCTTCAATTAGAGCAGGTTTCTTAGAGCCCCCCCCAGGGCTGGGGCATCTAGCACCTCTCTGGGCAAGCTGGGCCAGGCTTTCAGCACTCTATGTGAAACATCT
Organism: Bucco capensis; assembly: GCA_013396975.1. Lineage (NCBI taxonomy): Eukaryota > Metazoa > Chordata > Aves > Piciformes > Bucconidae > Bucco > Bucco capensis. The sequence continues at coordinate 830,428 of VWZO01020522.1, read as the reverse complement.
CCAGCAGTGCAAGGCCTCAGCTGGGGCTCAGGAAGCTCCCCAGACACAGGCAGCTGCTGCTGGCCCTGGGAAACACCCGAGGCCAGCAGAGCCTCCCACAGCAGCTGCTGCTGGCTGCTGGCCACAGGGCAAGGCACACACAGCCCAGCCAGGGCACTCCTAGGTCTCCATGCAATCAGACCACAAGCAAGTGAGGAAGCTTTTCCAGCTGAGGGCTGAGCAAATACTTGCTCCTGGATTTCCAACCTGTTGCTGTTGTTTCCCCTTTGGCCCTAGCAGGCTGAACACAGTGCTTTGCTGGGTGCCAGCAGTGCTGAGAGCTTAGCATCACACAGGCAAGAACTCCTCAAAAACACAAAGCCATTTCTTAACTCATCATCACCAACACAAGATCACCTTGCTCCCTGAGGAATAGAGAGATGAAGCGAGTGTCTTTACAAGAGGTAGAGGGGAATACCTCCCAGCAGGCCAGAACACACTCCTTTGTTTCCTGACCATCTGCTCCCAGACAAAAGCTCTCCTCTTCTCACTGGCAGCAGCAGGCACCCAGGCTCACAGCCCTCAGCAGCTCAGTTGCTCTCCACTGAGCCAGACCAAGTGAGGAAACTCACTAGAAAAGTCCTCAGCTTTGCTAAATTCTTCCTTTGGCTTTACCTTTGACAGCTACATTGAACAGATAATGCTGACAGAACTGAAGCTAACCCACAGCCTGGACACAGCTGATGTCCACAAGCTAGTCCACTTGCTGCTGTGGCAGTGGCAGCCACAAACACACTGCTGGCTGCCAAAACCTCAGCACGAGCAGCAGCCCCAAACTGCAAACATACTAGCTAGCTGCAACTTTGGGCTGTTAGATCAGATTGCTGAGCTGCACAAGGCACTGCCTTGTGTTTGCTCTCCCCAAAGGGGTCAGGAAGCAGAGAATACCAAGGAATTTGGTTGACCCTGCTGGGGTTGAGAGGCTGTGTTCAAGGGGTGGCTGCTGGCTCTTTGCTTGCTCAGATTTTGGCAGGAAACACCATCCTGCCAAGTCCTGCACAGCCCAGTCAGTAGCCTACAAATAAGTGGCCAAGAGGTTCACTCGAAAGCTCTGAGCCTCCTTGCTGTGCCAAGCAGATGTTGAGATCAGACATTCCCTGTGCCACTGGCATCCCAAGGCTTCAGCCCCCACAGGCATGGGATTGCCATCAGCCCCTGACAGCTCCATCCAATCCCAAAGCCTGCACATGTGCAGGCAAACACATCTTCCCTAAGCCAATGTGCTGGGGCCCTGTGAACCTCTCCCTGAATTCATCTGCCAGCCAGAGCCATCTAAGTCAATTTAATCATTAGAAGAGACCTCAGACTTCATTTGGAGATAAACAGGAAATGTTTCAGATAACTAGGATAAACACTAAAATCACATTTCTCTCTCCCTGAGCACTCAGATGGAGACAAACACCAACCTAGAAGCCCGAGCCCAAAGTAGCTTCTTCCTATGCCTCTAAAGATAAACACAGTCCCATGCTGTTTACTACTATTCCAAACACCTTTCCCAGGGCTGACCAGAACTCCAAGGAAAGATCAGTTCTCTTCTCACTGCTTTTCAAAGGATGTTTGGGTTGAGAAAGGTTCACATTCTGGGCTCATACTAGAACAACATTCAAGCATTTCTTGGACATTAAATGGCCTGCTAGGCTTAATGTTTTTTGGGCTGAGGATAGGTAGCTCCTTCCTGCACACACAATCCTCCAAAAAGAGCCATTTTTAACATAACTTTAATGTAATAATTGTTACAATAACAGCAAATCCAACTTCTGGCTTACAGATTGCCAAGTGGCTCCAAGAACTCCTAAATATAGTTTAGCACAGGAACTTCTAGGCAGGGCAAGAGCTATTAAAAGCTAGCTTCAAAATACTCCTGGGGAGGCAGAGCAAGGTTGTGTACAGGCTCTGGAAAATCCTCTTTGTATACAGGAGTTGTATTTAAACAGTTGAGAACTAGTCAAGAAGCTAGAGGAAGTGAGCTTCCTGCACAAAAAAGCTTTCTCAAGCAATTTGGGGTCTCTTCCAGATTTCAGTTAGTCAGCTCTGCTTGTCCCTGGTTTAAATTACTGTCCCAGCCCCAGGGCAGATAGAGTATCTCTCAGTAAGGATATCCAAGCATCCAAATCTTGGATGACTTCACCAGAGCTGAGCTTTCCAGAGCAGCTAGCTGGGATCATTTTGATCTGCATGGTACTCTGCTGCTTGCAGCTAAAAAGCTGAGCAAAGAAATGGCTGGGAACACCCTGCACAGTTGTGTCCCCAGAGGCAGGGAAGCTGAACTGAGTCCAATTGTTTGACAGTAACAAGTGTCATTAATTACCTGCGTGGCTTTGTGTAAACAGCATTCATGGGCTCATTCCTCCCATGAATTACTCAGCTATGCAGTTCAAAAGCTCATTAGTGTAGCATTTGAAAGCCTTTCATGCCAATGCCTCCCAAGGTTTGTTTTCAGGAGGGATGACTGCAGCTCTGAAGCAGGAGACTTCCCCAGCTTCCCAGCAAAAACTGGCTCCCTCTGTACATGGATAAAAGCTATGGAAGCTGTAAGAGAAGCACTTGTGGAGAGCTGATTAATAACCCTTGCATTTCTGAGCCTAACACCCAGCTGATCTGCTAGAACCAGGAGCTGCTTATGGAAAGGCACAAGCAGTCCAGGAAGGGAGCAAGTACCTCACCTCCTTAGAGGTGGGAGACAGCAGCTACTAAACTGGTCACCTCCTCAGCCACGTCTTGTCACTTTAGGACATGAGGAAATAGTCTCAAGTTGTGCCAGGGGAGGTTTAGGTTGGGCATTAGAAAAATTCTCTTCCCTGCAGGAGTGGTTAGGCATGGGCCCAGGCTGCCAGGGCACTGCTGGAGTCACCATCCCTGGAGGGCTTCAAGAAACATGTAGACATGGCACCTGGTGACATGGCTTAGTGGCATGAGGGTGTGGGGTGGATGCTTGGATTTGATGATCTTAAAGGTCTTTCCCAACCTTAATGATTCTGTGACAATGCCATGACTCCCAGTTCACAATGGGAGAAAAGTTGCAAGCCTAGAAGTTTCAAGCTGTTTCCAGTTGCTGGGGATGGAGCTCAAAACCAAGGCAGACTGGAGGTGGTTAATCTGTGTCTCTCATGGTCAAGACATCATTTTATTCTGCTGTGTTAATTCAGCTCATGTGGAACTAATCATTTCCTCCTGCTAAGCTCTGCCCTGCATGCCCCAGCCCTGCTGCTTGACAATTATCTCTCAGCAGATGTGAGGTCCTTCAGGATGAGAGGAGAACCAAGCCATGCTGAGGCTCACAGCTTGTTCCTCCAGCTAGGCCAGCTCTGAGAGAGCTCTGATGCCACCTGCCCAGGAGAGGTTATCTCAGGTGCCTGGCTCTCCATATGAAACCAGTGCTTGAACAGTCAGCTTGCAATGAAAGGCAAAGAAAAGCTTCATTTCCCCCCCCCCCTCTTGTTTACACAGACAAGTAATTGATATTTTACTCCATGAGCTAATCAGAGCTTTGTTTCCCTCAGCAGAAATCCCTGCAGCACTCACAACAAATCTGTCAGACAGCAGAAATCCTCAGTGACAGACTGGATGCTTCTCTTGTTGAAGGCATCCACCAACAGCCACAAGGTAATTGCTGCCAAATAGTTAACCCATCCATTAATTCCTGTGGCATCCTGCTCCACTCAGCTAATCCCCTCTTTAATTAGTTCCCTACACACATTTCATAATTCTATATAATCTTCTCTGTGCAGACTTCCCAGAAAGGCCATTCCTCTGCTTTGAGGAAGCTGCTGGCCAGCTGTTGTGCATTCTTTCCTCTGAGGAGCTCCTTCTCTGCTCCTAGGTCCCACAAGGCTGAGGATGCCAAGCTGGCTGTAAGCAAGGCAGCACCATCCAACACCTGACCAGGAGTGGAACATCCCTTTGTCAGAACAAATCCAGCCTACAGACACATCACTGAGGCACACAGCCAAGGTTTTCTGACCTCATGCCTGTTCTCCTCATCTCCCCACCCCTCGGAAAAAAAGCCCTGGAGGAGTGAAAAGGAAAAGAGAAATCACACCTTTTCACTACACCAGTTCAAGATCACTCTGCAGAGCAGCAGTTCATCAAAAGCACAGAAGGTAGCACTGCCCAAACCTCAGCCCTGCTAGCTACAAGTGAAACCAATCCCCAGTCTTTCACTATTAAATGATTGTACTTTGGGAAATGAAGACCCTAGTGACTACCCTAATGCCTGGCCACTCCATCAAAGGGAAGCAGGTTAGGAATAAACTACAGGGCTTGAGTTTCATTACAATTTTACATTGATGAAAAATGTTTCAAGCACATGAGTGATTTTCTTTATAGGTTTTCTTTTTCTTGGGAAGCCTTACAGACTAAGTACCACCTTGTGCTAATGAGACCACACAAACCAAACCCTCAGAAAGGGTAATTTGGGTCACATGAAGCACATGTGAGAAAAACAGTGAAAACTCTGATTGCCCTCACTCTTCAGAGCCTTCTCTACTCAATTAAAAGTTTCTATGTTCTTGGGTACAGAAACCATACAACTAATTTAAGGTACTTGGTTATTAAAAGTATTCCCTAAACAAGGCCTGAACCAATAAGGATGTGCTTGTATTTAATGGAAACTAAACCAGGGAAGAGTGAAACAGTTGAATTTAAACTAACAGTTTCATTTAAACTAACTATTAATACCAAGCTTATAAAAACAAACATGTCAATGTCATTTTAAAATAGTTTTTAATGAAAAAAAAATTCTTGATACTTGTCTGTACTAGGATGAAGCTAGAAAACTTCCCTGTTCCAGAGCCAGGCTGCCAAATGCCCAGAACACCTGGCAAAGGAGCATGAGCAATACTAGTGCCCAGACAACCACACCCTGAGAAGCTCCACAAGCCAGGGCCTTCAGCCAAAGGTCACTACCAACCTCCCAGCCCACACACAGCTCCCCAACTTCCATTCTGCTTCCCCCCCTGAAGTAGAAAACAGCCTAGGAGATGTTTATCCTGCTCAGTACAACACAGATTATTTGGCATTCCACTTGGGATTTGGAGCTGTGGGCTCAACACATGCAAAAGGGGAATGGCAACAGTCACTCCAGCAAGGTAAAACACAGTTATTTAGATTGAATGAGCCAGCAGATTGGCTTGGCTTGGCTTGGAAGTCATACTTTTTTTTATAGCCAAACAAACAGCCTATTAAAGATCTGCTCTTAGCCATTATTAGCTGACACAACCTGCTTTATATGTGTGCAGGTCCCACGAAAATAAACATGGGGTGAAGTAAGTTATTGGGGTGGAGAGCATGACAACATAAACTCTGATCACATAGAAGCTTCTACTTTCATTATAACCTACATATTTTCAGATCAACTTTTCACTACAAGCAGAGAGGAGTTTCTGGGGGGAAACCCCCACAATATTAGATACACAGTGAAGTTTTCCATTGGCATTTTGAGTCCCCAGAGGAGCTGCAGGCAGACACTGCCATGTCTCTGCAGAGATTTCTTTCCACACAATCACACTAAAGACCTTGCAAGGCTCTGGAAACTGGAATCACCATTACCTACAAGACTTCTGCTATGCTTAAGTTACAGACGAGGCACTCTCAACAACCTTAAACATGGAAAAGAGCACAAAATAGATCACATAAGACAGCAAGAAAGGAAACGAAAGTCGCCGAAACCCAGACAGGAAGCAGCAATGCAAATAACACTGTGGGGCTCAGGGTGGGGAGCCCATGGTGACCCTCAGACCCTCCCTCACCCCAGGACCAGCGTCCCCCAGCCCCGGAGGGACCTCTGCTTTCTGTCCTCACACTTCAAACACCACAGAGACTAGAAGCACAAAGGAGCATCCCAGCGCGGGGAGGGAGGGAGCTTCCAGGGGATCCCCCGCACCCCTCGGGCTCTGCTGAAATCGCTAAGGAGATAGCCTCGGGGCTGAGGATACCTCTGGAGGCCTCGGAAGCGGCAGACCCACCCGGGCTGTCCCCGCGGGCCGGGGCTGACCCCTGCCCTGCCGCTCAGGGGCTGCTCCTAGCTCTAACAGCGCAGACCAGGATGGGGAATCTTCATACTGTTCCGTTTTTTGGTTGCTTTTTAGGTTTTCCCCTCATTTCAGAGCGGTACTAGCTGCAGTGCCTCCCCATCCCGTCTCGCTGCTCTCCCTCAGAGCTCACAGAAGACTTTCCCCCTCGGGATAGCCACGGGCAGCCCTCGCCGTGCCCGCTCGACTGCGACCGCGGGCAGCCTCAGACCGCTCCATACCGACGGCTTCGTACGGAAACACCGAAGGGAACCTCCCCTCGAGCCCTACCGGCACCTAGGCCCAGCCAAGCCAAGCCAGGCTAGGCCACCCACCAGCCCCCAGCCCCACTGCCCACCTGCCGACGGTCTGGTTGGCCAACTGCTTCATCCGGTTGAACTGCTTCTTCATGGCGGCGGCCGTTCCCCCGGCCTCCCGCCGGGCACCCACTCCTCCTCCTGCTGCTGCTCCTCCACTGCCAACGGCCCAGCCTCCAGCCGCTACCACCACCTCCTCCCTGCCTGCGGCCCCGCCCACACCGGAACTCACGGCCGCTTCCGGCCCTTTCTACCCCGGGCACATCCGGGGATCGCCGGGGGCGGGACCTCAAAAAGCCGGATGTCCCGCCCGGGATCCGGATATTAGAGCTCCGCAGTGCTAGGGCACGTCCTCCACCCCCTACTTTGCAGGAGAACAGGGAGCTGTCATTTCAAGGGCAGTATCTAGACTGGGCTCGGTGTGTGAGGAGCGCTCCAGCACCCACCACCGTTCCGTATCCCCGCGACAGCATCACTAAGCGTCCCCATGACTACAGCTCCCGGTTTCCCATGCGGGAAACTCATCATCTCCGGGGCGGGGCAGCACGGCCTGCGCTCTCCTATTGGACGTTATGGGAATAGACGAGCCCTTTAGCCAATTGCTGCCCAGCTCCGGTGGGCAGCCCTGCGATGGCTACCCAATAAGGAGCAGCGTGGGGTGGGGCCATACAGGTAGTAGCGGCAGCGGCGGGCGGCAGAGCCTCGCGCGCTGCCCGGGCCAGGCCTTGGCTCTCTTCATGGCGGCTGCCGCCCCCGCCACCCGCGACCCTCTTTCAGCTGCTGGCCTCGATGAGGCGGACGAGGCGGTGCGGGGCACCTGTGAGGACGCGTCTGTCTGTAAACGGTAGCGGTACCTGGTAGAGGAGGAGGAGCGGTGGGGCGGGGTGAGCTGGGTCGGGCTGGGCTGGGCTCCTCCCTTGTGCTACCCGCACCGGGCAGGGGTGGGCAGGGAGGCAGTGGTGAAACACGGACTGGCCCCCGGGAAGCCGGGCTGGGGAAGAAGGGAGAGAGCTCCTTCTCCCGGTGGTGCCCCGTAGAGGGCTGCTGCTGTGCCGTTAGTAACGGGAGAGAAAGCTGGGGCTTGAGGGGCTGGGGGAACAGACACAAAGCTGCGCAGGAAGCTAAGTTGTGTAGAGAAGGATAAAGTTCAAAGCCTGGTCAGAGTTCCTCTCTGAGAGGAGGAGTGTTTGCTCGGCAGGTGCTTCCCCTTTGGAGCTGCAGCTTTAGTCCTCAGGTGTGCCAGGACCTCTCCTGCTTTTGTTGTTAAGCACCTGCCCGGTTTTCAGCCTGGTGGTTGGTGAGGAAACAGCACAGAGAGTAGCTAGAATGACACTGGAGTTTGGTTGTCTTGTTGTGCATGGGTGTGAGTTTAACTCCTGTTACTGCTGGCTCTTTGTGCTCTCCTTTCAGTGGTGCAGCAGTTGAAGTTGGTTTGGAGAGTTTACCTTTTCACATCAGCTGTAAAACACTAGTGTTAGAATAGAATAGCACTGTTTGGCTCAAAGGGAGGGGTAGAAGCTCTGGAGTAAGTGTCACCAGCTGCTGACATAGTGCTGTGTAGAAGTTACTCTGTGCACAGCCAGAGGAACTTGAGGCAGACAATTCCCTTGAGGAGGAAATATGGGAGAGGAGAGCTTTCCTTGCACAGCTTCATCAAAGAATGCAGAGACCATTCAAAAGATGCTTGTTTAATAAATGCTTAGTATGTTTAGTGTGGCAAGAGCCAGTGGTTTTTACTAGACCTTTTAATTAAATAGCACCACATACTCCACAAGGTTTTTAAGCCTTGTTTGCATGCACACAGCCAGGTCAGAGATTCACCTTGCAGCCTGGGTGTCTTCTAGAGTAAATCTTGCTGGCCTTAGTTAAGAATTCTCTTTTTTCCCCTCTGCTGGACAGGTTTGCTGTAAGTGTTGGCTACTGGAAGGACCCTTACATCCAGTATTTTGTGAGACAAGCCAAAGAGAGGAAAGCCCCTGAAATTAACAGAGGTAAGCTGGCAAGTGCAAATGTGTTCTTAATGTGGCCTTGAAGAGCACCTGGCAGAGCCTCATCTGCTGCTTAGTAGGGACTGTAGGAGAGAAGTCATTTTCTTCCCAGTAATAACTCCAGACTCTCTCTGATCTTTTAAGTGTTAGTCTTTAACTCAAAACTCTTTTTCCTTTGCTCTATGCTGATTGGAGTGTCACTGGGTGCAGAAATCTGTACAAAACAATCCAAAATGTTGCTTTAACCCTGGACAGCAGAGTAGGTCAGAAGTGTGTGCACCAGCTGGAGGTGAAACTTGGCTACAACTTGTATTTATCCAAGGAATCCTGTTTTGTATCAGATTGCTGTTAGTAATAAAAAACTACCAACCAACACCACACACACCAGCTAAAAATAAAAGAAAACAAACAAAAAAACCCCCAAAGCCTTAGGTATCTTAAAAAGAGTAAGTTATTCTTGCTAAGAAACAGAGTAGACAAGGAGTTTGGAGCTCTTATTGAGTGTTAGGCCTTGTAGGAGAGGAATAATTGCAGCAAGCTCTTGTTGTTGGTGCTGTTCACAGGCTATTATGCTCGGGTTCATGGTGTCAGTTACCTGATCAAAGCTTTCCTGAAGAAGACAGAGTGCAACTGTCAGATTGTCAATCTGGGTGCTGGCATGGACACCTTGTTCTGGAGGTTAAAGGTGAGCAGAGCTGAGAGTGACTGAAGAGAGAGAGTTGGGGGCTGTGTGAAGAGCTTGCAGGGAGCCTGAGAGCCCTGGCTGCTCTGCTTCACTTCCCAGCTTCCTTAGCTTCTCTGGAAACCCCAGGACATGGCAAGGGTTGTGCTTTTCCCTGTGTTTTCCCCCAAAGTGTGTGGCGTGAAGCTGACCTCTAGTGGACCTTCAGGAGCAGAGCATGGACTCCTCGTTGTGCTGTCCTCTTTAAGCCCTAAGATTGCCCTTTTTTATCCTTTATTTAAACAGCAATCAAGTCTCAGAGTACAGGAATGTGCAGGTCCTGCTGAGCTGGTCCTCAGTTATCTGTAGGGCTGGGAGTTTATCTCTAAATATGTCTGTAGGCATGGATCAAAAAGCTGTTAGAGGGTGTGATGTTTTGGAGTGAACCCAGCTCTAAATCATCTGAGAGAATCAGAGAATTATTTAGGTTGGAAAAGACTTCTAGGATCAGCAAGTCCAGCAGTTAAGCCAACACTGCCATGTTCCCCACATCTCCAGGAGTGGTGACTCCACTGCCCTGGGCAGGGTTAGGGAGAGACCATCCATCTTCAGGAGCTTCCAGCACTATACTGACCTCCTAAGCAGGATTTTGGAATGCTGGAGCATCCTGCTCCCTCCCTGGGAAAGGATAACTGCTGCCCAGGCTGAGGATTGTCTCCTCTGGCTTTGGAGAGGGAAACTTGCCCACTGAGCAGAGCCAGGGGCAGGCTGCAGGCACACAAGGCTCTCAGTGACCCACAGCTCTCAGCTGCTGGTTTGAGGATAAAGTGTGCAATGTGGTCACTTTCTGCCTAAATCTGTGCAAAATGTTCCTAAATTGCTTTCTTGGGAAGAACACACTGAGGATGGGTGAGAAATGGAATCCTTTGCTGTGCTCCTCTGCGAAGGATGTTTGAGGATTGTTGCCTGACAGACAATGTGAAAGGATTTCCTCAATGCTTAAAGAACTTTCTAATGTCTCTCAGTTATTTGTGGTGTTTTATTGGGGTTTTTTTTTGCACTGTGGGGCATTGAATTACTCCCCTGGTACAAGTGCCAGTGTAAACTAACCCCAACTGCCTAGCATTTAAAGTGATGTCGTCTTGTCATGTGCCACTTGCACGTCCCTAAGAGTCTTACTCCACTTCCCAGGATGAAAATCTCCTGCCTAGAAAATACTTTGAAGTGGATTTCCCAATGATAGTGGCAAGAAAAATCCACAATATCAAGTGAGTATGATGCTTGTGTTCAGGGGGATGGAAGTGGGAGCAGCTGGGCAGGATGCTGCTCTTGTTCCCTCTCCCTGCTTCAGGAGGGGGAGAAAAGCTTTCCTGCTGCAGGCAAGGCAGAGATGGAACTGCTTCACCTGGGAGAAGTTGCTGTGTGGAAGCTGCAGGCTTGATTCTTGATGATGTGAACTAGAACAGGCAGGGGAAGCCTTGATGAGAGAAGATTCCTGCTTCTCTTCCTGTTGATGGCAGCAGGAACTTGCTAGAGAGGCAGGAGAAGTGGGACTAGATGGGAATATTCTGTTGGAATGGATGTTTTCAGGCTTTCTGGAGGATACTTTAGTGAGTGTCTGGGTTCTCTGGAGAGATTACCTCTTCAGTTTTGAGTCACTGGGGATGAAACTCAGCAGCAACTTCTGCGTGGGACCTGCAAAGGTTTTGCTTTCCAGCAGAGGGCAGAGAGATTCTGCTGGCTGGAACACACACAGCTCTCTCTTATATATATATATATATATGTTAAATCAATCCATGGAGAATATAAGCACCCTGTGAAAGCAGCTCAAGTGCTCAGAGATGCTTCTTCCTTCTTCCCACAGATCCAAACCTCCCCTGTCAAAGCCAATTATGGAATCCCATTCAGGAGACTCTCTCCTAATAGGTGAGTCATCTGAGCAGCAAGCCAGTGCTGTACTGCAGCACTCTGCAAACTTCTCAGATCATTTTGTTCTGCTATGTGGGCAGCCTTTTAATACTTGAAATGCTGTTTGGACAGAGACTTGGGAGGGAAAAGAGGCTTTTATTTTTTTTCCCTTCTCTTCCAGCCTCCTGCCCATTTGTTCTGTGAGCAAAGTCTGCTCTTCAAGGAGCTTCACTCTGACAGAAACTTGTTGAGGGGTTGGGTTGTTTTTTTTTTTTCCCCTCTTTCACAGAAAAGGAAATATGCTCCTGATAGTCATGTATCCTGCCTTAAAATAGCTCCTGAGTGTGTTCCTCTGCTTTCTGGCTCATTAAGAGCTCAGGGAGCAGAGTCTTCCCAGCTCTGCAGAAGCAGGTGCCATTGCTTGGGTTGTAGGGCTGAGGGGATGTTAGATTAGGCTCCCTTGGCCTCTAGCCTTGTGGCAGGACTGTAATTCCCCAGCCTCTTTCCCTGTGGAAGAAGCCTGGCTTGTGTTGGTCCTGCACTAGAGAGGCTGCTGTGGACCCTTGAGGAGGAAAGGGAATGATGTGCATCATCTCTGATAGCAACTGCTTGGTGTTAGTGGCTGTGAGCCCAAAGCAGAGCTAGCACTGCTTGCTGCTCCCTCTGCAGCTGCTTGGAATAAGCATGGTTCTGCCTCAGAAGCTCCCTGCACAGAGGGAGCAAGAGCACAGAGAGGTGTGCTTGGGCTGCCAGAGGCAAGATGTTTCACCTCAGGGCTCTCTTCAGGCTTTGGCTCAGGAACTGCCACACACTGACTTGATTGTGCATCTTGATGCAGATTACACACACTTTATTGCTGCTACAGCTGGGGTGCTGGGCTCCTCAGCTCCAGAGAGACAAGGAATTGCTGCAGAGAGTCCAGCAGAGGCTAGGGAGATGCTGAGAGCAGCTCTGGGCTCCTCAGCTCCAAAGAGACAGGGAACTGCTGCAGAGAGTCCAGGGAGATGCTGAGGGCACTGGAGGAAAGGCTGAGAGCTTCTCCTGGAGCAGAGCAGAGCCAGAGGGGAGCTGCTCCATGCTGAGCAAGAGCTGAAGGGTGCAGGGGGCAAGAGGCTGGGGCCACACTCTGCTCAGGGGTGCCCAGGGATGGGTCAATAGCAACACAGGCTCCTTTGAGTGAAATCCATGTGGGAATTCCCATGTAAGGGCATAGCAATGGCACTGCTTCCCATGGCAGTGCCACCAGCAGAACCTGTGCAGGGAGCAGCTAAGCCAAACAGAGCACTAGGGACTTCTTGCAGCTCTAGAGGAAGCTGGCAGTGGATTTGCTTAGCTGCTGCTGGGCTATACCTTCTCATTTTCCAGCTGTCTCCATACCTGAGGACTGGAAGGAGGCAGCTGTGCCTCGGATGGGCTCCAGGGAGCCACCAGCCAGTAGGGCAAATGAAGTCTAAGAGAGAAACTGAGTGGCACACAGGAATAACAGAATGTGTTGAGAAAGTCAGCATGGCTTTATAAAGGTTAAACTCTGCCTCAAACCCACTGCAGGAGTCAACAGATCCTTTGGGAGAGCACATCCAGTGCTTGGGTTGGAGATGAGGTCTGGCAGGGTCCCTAAGAAATGAGTTGTTGTGAGGGGAAGGAATGGCTCTCATATGGATCAGGAGCTGGGGAATGGAGGCTAGGCATATGCTGTTAATTTGGGAAGGAGATGGAGAGCTGTGCCTGGAGATCTGTTGCTGCTCAACACCAAGAACTGATTGGGAAAACAGAGTGGGGAGCAAGTGGCAGCTTGTTGGCAAGTCCAAACTCTTGGAGAGTGCTGAAGAATTGCAGGAGAAGCTTGTGAAATGAGGGACTTGGGTGAGAGATTCCAGGCAGATTAATAGCAAGTATGGGGGGGGAAAAGAAAAGAGTTTGTGCTTCCCATGTAAATGAGGAGCTGGAGGAACACATTGGCTCACTAAGGGTCCAGGAAGCCTCCTCTCTTCCCACCATGGCTTAGTGGCATGAGGGTGACTTGCTGAGCCTAGAGGTCTTTGCAACCTTCATGATTCTGTGATCAAATGGAAGGATTCTTGGGCTAAAGAGGCCAGGATTGGTGTGTGTGTGCTCTCCTTTTGCCTCTTCCCCAGGGAGCTGCTGGTGTCCTCTGAGAGAGGCAGGAGATGCCATCCTGGGGAAGCTCCTCTGCTGTGCAATGCCACTGCCCCAGCCAGTGTGCTTGGGACAGCAGGAAACAGCATTTCCAAGCAGGGAATTCTCACTTGTGTGGCTCTGCACCTGGATTTTAGTGTCTTGGTGAGGGAGATCCTAGAATCCTAGCCTGGTTTGGGTTGGAAGGGAGCTCTGGAGCTCATCTAGTCCAACCCCCCTGCACTGGGCAGGGACATCCCCAACTAGAGCAGCTTGCCCAGAGCCCTGGCAAGCCTCACCTGCAATGCCTCCAGGGATGGGAACTCAACCACCTCCCTGGGCAACCTGGGCCAGTGTTCCACCACCCTCGTGGGGAGCAACTTCTTTCTAATGTCCCATTTAAATCTACTCTTCTCCAATTTCAAACCATTGCCCCTTGTCCTTTCCCTGCAGGCCTTTGCAAACAGGCCCTCTGCAGCCTGCTTGCAAGTTCCCTTTAGGTCCTGGAAGGTCACTAGTAGTTCCCCTGAAGCCTTCTCTTGTCCAGGCTGAACAATGCCAGCTCCCTCAGCCTGTCCTCAGAGCAGAGGTGTTGCAGCCCCTGAGCATTCTCGTGGCCTCCTCTGCACCTGCTCCAGCAGCTCCATGGCCTCACCCCTTCCCAAATCACTGTGTCCCAGGAATCCTTTGTTTAGGTGCTTTGGAAGTTGATGTTTTGGGGTTGTGGTATCCTGTGCCATGCCTTGTGTGCTCTTGCTGCTGCTGTTGTCACACTGCCTGTCTCTGCTCAGCCATCTGTGCTGCCTCCTCCTTGCCCTTTGGCCAGAGCAGGGACAGCTTGTAGAGCTTTGTGGCCTCTGCCCTTGAAATGCAGCAAGATGACACTTGTCAGGGAGCAGATTTGTTGCATGTGCAGGGTGGCTGTGGTGGATTTGGGCAGGGATTGCTGTAGGAAGCAGCTGAGGGCTGCCATAAAGCAGAGCCTGTAGCATGTGTGTGTGTGCAGAGAGAGCCATTTATGGCAGTGGCAATCGAGGGCAACCAGAAGCAACTCCTGATGCTATCACTGCAATGATGGCTCAATTTGAACCACTTGGGCTGTCACTTGTGTGCCAGAAGTCATGGAAAAATACACATGGCAGGGTTAGGAGCAGAGCAAAACCTTCTGTGTTGTCTCCTGGGTGCAGCTAGGCTGAGAGCCTTCTCTTGGCTGGAGTGCTTGGGGATTCTTTGCTTGCTCTCCTTCACTCTCCCCTCCTTTTTATTCCTGCTGTTTCCAAACCTTTTCAGACCTGGACAAGAGAGAAACTTTGTGCCTAGCTGAGTGTGCTGAGCATGAGCAGCACAAAGCAAAGCCTCAGGTAGCTGCATGCTCTGGGAAAGAAGATCACACAGCTTGGCTCAACAGCACCATAAGTGTGGGCTCAGGGAGAGGGAATTAGGGCTTGGAATATGGGATTCAAGCACCACATGGCCCTGGCTGGGGCAACATGAGGCCATACAAGGTGGCTCTGTTGAATTGGGAGCAGTTAGTGCCCTGTGGGTGCTGGGGCAGTGTTGGTGCTGAGCTCAGGCAGAGCTCTCCTCTCTGGGAAGGCACCTTCAGGAGAGGGAGATGACAGTAAGAAAAGGTTTTTCACACCAAAAAAAACCCCCTGCTGTTTCCAAGAAGATCTCAGTGGAGACAAGTGAGTGTGCTAGGGAGCTGGGACTTGCTGCTTCTTCCCCAGCTGCTCTGGGGATAGACTGATACTGGCAAATATATTTGCAAATCATTCTACTTTGAGCATCCAACTCTGCAATCAAGTGGAAATTGATGCCAGGCCATGAAGCAGCAGCACATCATTTTCTGGAGTGGTTCAGCATTCAGCCTCCAGGCTGGAAAGAGTGGGAGCAGTGGTAATTCCAGCTGGGTTTGCCTTGCCAGGAAGGGAGTGTCTGCTCTCCAAGTGTCAAGGGATGGAGCAGTGGTCAGTCTAAGATCTTGAAGGTAGGATCTCTTTGGCTTTCTAGAGAAAAGGAGCTTTTGAGTGGCATTTCTATGCCAGAGGTGGAAGCCAGCAGAAGCTCTTCCAGGGAAATTGGAAGAGGCTTAGCCTCAACTCGTTTTTTTCTTTTGCATCTCCAAAGTGGCTGGTGCCAATTTGCTATTTTTGCCTGAGCTTTCCTTGGAGCTGGAAGCATGACTAGCTAGCTGAATTGTGGAGCTGGTTACTGAGGAGCTGGAGGATGTGCAGCTTGTCTCAGCTCGTGTCTAACGTGTGCAGCTCTGCCTTGGTACTCTCTGTGGTGCTGCCTGCCAACAGCCATCAATGGAGAGAGCTCAGGCAAGCTGGCAGGAGAATGTGTGGAGGAACAAGTACATTGTGTGTTTGAATGGGCCTAAAGGAGGAGAACCAGGCAGCCCAGACACTCCACAGGCAACCACTTCCATGGGCATGATGAGGCTTCTGAAGACAGGAGGACAATCCATCCCTCAGCAGCTCTCCTGGCTTCTGCTGCCAGGAGTGCTGTGTTAAATACAGACTCACAGAATCATTAATGCTGGAAGAGACCTCTAAGAGCATCAAGGCCAAGCACACCTATCCCCCCCAGGACACTAAACCCTAAGGAGAGAGCAGCTAGATGTTTCTTAACCCCTGCAGGGATGGGGACTCCAGCAGCTGAACAAGCCTTGCAGGGAAGGAATTCCTCCTTAGAGCTAATCTAACCTTTCCCTGCTGTCACTTCTTTCCCAGCAAGACTTGGTTGTAAGGTTTCAAGACTACATCCACTCAACCAAATGTCCCTTCAACCTGTTCTAGGGTGGTAGTTTTTTCCAGTAGTTAACTTGGAATAAGCAGGCTTGTGGCTCTACAGCTGCTTGTTTGCACTAGTCCACAGGCTCCATCTCCCTGAGGATTATCTGGCTTGCTTCCATCCCTTCTCCCACCATCTCAAGGCCCAGCAGACAGCCTGTGGGGTTTGCTCATGCATCTGCATGAGGTTTACTCAAGCTAGGAAGTCTCTTTGCTGGCTGAGGTCTGAGCCATGTGGAAGGACAACTTTCCACCCTGAAGCTGGAGAGGTTTTGCTCACTCCTCACGCTGGAATCCACACGATGTGAGGCAGAGACATTCACCTGCCCCTGTGCAGGGTTTGTTGCTGGGTCACTGGGCTTTATTTCTGGTGCTTATGAGCATGGCCAAGGTAATGAGGCTGGCCAGGCAGCTGCTATTCCTGCCCTGCTGCTTATGCTGAGTGATGTTCCCTGTGCTCTAGTGACTGCAGGCAATTTGCCTCTGTGTGGAGGGGTTTTGTGTGCCTTGTTCTGATGCCATTATCCTGGCCTTGATAGAATCACTTAAATAGAAGGGTGTGGGAAGTAGTAAAGCTATTACAGAACATGCACATGGAAAAAAGCCTTGACTCAAAATGTTGAATCATTTGCCACAGAACTTTTTTTTTTTCCTCTCTACTTTTTTGCCTTTTTATTTTTTTAGCTCTGCATGAACTCTTCTGGTGTCTGTCTGTCTCTGCTCAGCAGTCTTGCTGGGAAAGACAGGGAGAACTCCATGGAGGAGCACCTGCCAGGATGTTTGGAGCATTCCTTAATTTCACAGGGACTTTTGTTTCTTCCCCAATGTTATTTTTCCCCCCACTCTTCTGACCTATAAACCCTCTTTCATCCTGCTTCTCTCTTCCCCTAGTTCCCCTGTTGGCATGCAGGAGCTGTGCCTGCCTGCAGCTGCATCCCCAGAGCTTGCTCCTGCAGCCTGATGGAGACAGGCCATGGGAAAGCCACTAGAAACTCTTTCCTTGCTTAGCTTGCTTCCTTTACTGCTTGCTCTGTCACACTGAGCTGGCAAGAGGGGGAAAGGAGCTGCTCTTTCTCTCCTAATGACTTGCCTGCAGCAAAGCTGAAGTGTGCAAGAGCACTCTGAGCTAATCCTGCTGAATTCCCTGCCTTGAAGTGGCTTTGCTGCTGGCCTGGTCAGGAGTTTTCTGTAGGGACCAGGCTCATCTGGGGGAATGGATGGCAGCTGCTTGATCAGAGTTACTAACACAAGATGCTGCTGGAGCTGTGGCTTCCTTACAGCTCTGCTAGTGTGGCACTGGGCAGGCCACAGCTCCAAGCCTGGGCTCAGCTCTGGGCTCCTCACTCGCTGCCAGAAGGACATGGAGGTGCTGGAGTGTGGCCAGGGAAGGGCAAGGGAGCTGGGGAAGGGTCTGGAGCACAAGTGTGCTGAGGAGCAGCTGAGGGCACTGGGCTTGGTTAGGCTGGAGAAGAGGAGGCTCAGGGGAGACCTTCTCCCTCTTTCCAGCTCCCTGACAGGAGCTTGGAGCCAGCTGGGGGTTGGGCTCTTCTCCCAAGGAAGAAGTGATAGGAGAAGAGGAAACAGCCTCAAGTTGCACCAGGACAGGTTTAGGTTGGCTATGAGGAACAATTTCCTCCCCAGCAGGGTTGTCCAGGCCTGTGCCAGGCTGCCCAGGGCAGTGCTGGAGTCTCCATCCCTGGAGGGGTTGAAATCCCTGGAGCTGTGCTGCTGAGGGACATGGCTCAGTGCTGAGCTGGCACTGTTAGGACTCATTGTTCTTGGAGATCTTTTCCATCTTTAATGATTCTCTCTCTCTTGTTAATAGTTGAAACATTGCTCATCCTAATCCTTCAGAAATCCATGCAGCTTTCTGTTCCTGGGGTACAGAAGTTGGATTATCTCTAGAAACAAACCCAAACCCCTGCCTTTCATCTTCTACTTTTCCTTCCCTCTGGGCAGGAGTGGGATGGCCTAGCAGTGCTGGAGGGGAGGGCCAGAGCAGCCCTGGCCCATCACCCCCACAACCAGCTGTAAGGCAGAGGAAGGGTTTGCTGGTAATGAAGTGCAGCAGGTCCAGCTTGGCCTTGCAATCCATCTCCTTGTGTTCCTTGCCAGCAGCAGCATCCCTGTGCTGTGTCCCTGAGCCTGTCTCTTTTCCCTGCAGACTGCCACAGCCTGGACTCCTCTCGCTACTCCATCGTGGGAGCAGACCTGCGCTTCTCCTCAGACCTGGAGGACAAGCTCAAGAAACACAACCTGGACATACAGTAAGAGCACTTCCTAGCTCCTTTGCCCTGCTTGCTTTATTGTCCTGCAGTGCTGTGAGGAAAGGCAGGCTTGGCCAGCCAGGCTCTGCTTGCTGAGCTCCTGAGGCTATTCCCATGGGTACCTGGTGCTGAGCCCTTGGGAGCAGAAGGAGTTGTTCAGCCTGCCACTGGCACCACTGCTGGGGCAGGGCTGTGCTCCAAGCTGCATTCTGCTCCTTCCTCAAGGAGAGCAGATATTGCAGAGCCTAGGGGGTCTAGGATCCCTCTGCATGAGTTAAAGCTCTTGTTGCAGGGCAAGCAGCTGTAATCCCTTTTCCCCTTGAGCCTTCCCCAAGGCCTCCCTTTTCCCCTCGGCCTGGAAGGGATGAGTTCCTGCAGCAGCCATATTCTGCCTCAATGCTCCTAGGAGTTGTCTTTCTCTCCTTCAATTAAACTCTTGTAGTGATTTCTGAAGGAGTTTGCCCTTGCTTGGCTCTGATTGAGATTGAGTTACTGGAATCATGAGTAATTCCAGGGAAATCTCTCAGCTGGAGAGGTGTCAATGTCATCAACAGCTTTTGGGAAGCCTTGCTTCAGTTCCCCTTGGCTTTCCTGAGCCATCAGTCAGCATCATTTAGCTCAGGGAGCAGCACTTCTCAGGCCTGGGTGAGCCATGGCAAGGCTCTGGGAGTCAGGATTGCTGGGAAAATGAGGAATAATTCTGTCCATATTGAGTTCTTTCTGTTTGAGCTCTGTCATTCTTTTCTCTTGCCTCCACTTCACCTCCCTCTTGTTCCACCAAGCTTTTGCTGAAAGGATTCTTGCCATGGACTCCTTCAAGACCTTAACTCTGGAAGCTGCTCTGTGGGATTGGATTGTTCCAGTGTGTTGGGCTTGTGGAGGGGGCAGGATTGGAGTGTTCAGAGAGGATGATGGACATACCTTTTAAACACAGCAGATATAAATAGCAGCTTGCTGGCTGGGTGGGAGAGAGAGAGCATATGGGTAAGCAGAATGCATCACATTGCCATTTCAATCTCTCCACTTCCAGCTTCTCAAATCTTCTTGCCTACATTCCTGCTCCTTGCAGAGTTTCTCCTGCTTCTAGTGACTTGTTTTTTCCTCTTCATTTAGCAATTAAAAGCAAACTCCAATCCTTTCTGTGTGATGACTTGCTGGAGATGTCTTGATGGAGGGGGAAGAGGCAACTTTGCAGGCTCCAGGTTGCCTTTTGTTAGATAATGAACTATGAAGCTTATTTTACAGATAGTGTTGGTCTAATTAAAGTTCTTTTTTTTTTCAAAGAGAAACCAATTTTTGTTTCCCTTTTTGATTCCTCCCTTTTCTCAGCTCTCTGAAGGAGTGTGGCCTGGCTCTCTGCAAACACAGCTGGACCATGCACTCCAGCTGATGCTGACACAGCTGAGAGGAGAGCTGGAGAACAAACACCACATCTTCTGGGCCCACAGCAGAGCTGATTTAAGGGAGATTATTCCCTCCTCTCTCTCTCTCTCTTTTCCTAAGCCTGGGAATCCCCTGTGGCTAACTCCCTGCCTGCCAGGCAACTTGATGAAGTGCTTGCATTCATTCAGTCCAGGAGTTGTGAGGACAGGAGATTCCTTGCTTGCTACTGATTCCTTCTAGATGTTTTTTCTTCTCCTTTGACTGGAAAGAGTTGTGTTTTTGTTGCCCAGCTTGCCAACCCTGCTGCTAGCAGAGTGTGTGCTGGTGTACATGACTCCTCAGCAATCAGCCAACCTCCTCAAGTGGGCAGCCAGCACCTTCCCTGTGGTCATGTTCATCAATTATGAGCAGGTAAAACACAAATAGCTTTTGGATTATTGTTTTTTTACCCTTAAACCTACATTATTGTCATAGCAATTGCTCCCCAAAGGTTGAGTTGTGCATGTAAAACAAGTGGAGCCTGGGGTGTTGTGTCCAGAATCTCTGCTGGGTTTGATCTGTCAGCTCCTCAGCTAGCTTCAAGCACAATAAGTGAGGTTGAATCCCTCTAGGGAGACAAGTATGGAATATTGGGTTAGACAAGATAAAGAGGCAAAAGAAATGATGTGGAATGCTGGTGAGGAGTGTGGAACATTACATAATTACCTCTCCATCTTCCTTGCCAAAGTGGAGCAAAAAAATCACATTATTAGCATCAGCTCAGCTGCTTGGTAGCGAAGTCAAAAGCTGCCTCAGGGGAACTGGGTGGCTCCAGGAATTAGGAGCAGGATCTGCCAAGCTCTGCTGGGGAGCTGAGAGCAGAGTCAGTGTGGAGTGCCTGGCACCACTGAGCTGGCTCTCAGCTGCTGAAGGAGAGGGAGCTGGGAGCCTTCCTGTCATCTTCTCCTGCCCATTTGCTGAGCTAGGGACACTAGAAGAGCTTAGGCAAGTGCCTGCTGTTGAGTGGGGATGCATTCTCTTGGGAAAAGGCAACACTCTTGTCTCCTTGTGTCCCTGAGGTGAACATGACAGATCGCTTTGGGCAGATCATGATTGAGAACCTGCAGAGGAGACAGTGCAACCTGGCTGGAGTGGAGCTCTGCAGCTCCCTGGACTCTCAGGTAAAGGCCACACAGCTCTAGCTGCATGGCTGCTTCACCTGAACCCATCTGCCTGCAAGGCTGGGACATGAGGCAGCTGCAACCCTCTGCTGGGGCAGGGATGCACTAGTGCCATGCTTTGCTCAAGGGCTCTTAGTTGTAGGAGAGCTGCAGGAGATGAGAGCACAGCTCCAGCTGTCCCACAGGATGCTCACAGAATGTTGGGGTGGGAAGGGAGCTCTGGAGATCATCCAGTGCAAGCTCCCCTGCTCCAGCAGCAGAACCTGGAGCAGCTTGCCCAGGATGTGTCCTCTGGAGATCATCCAGTCCAACTTCCCCTGCTCCAGCAGCAGAACCTAGAGCAGCTTGCCCAGGATGTGTCCTCTGGAGATCATCCAGTCCAACCTCCCTGCTCCAGCAGCAGAACCTAGAGCAGCTTGCCCAGGATGTGTCCAGCTGGGTTGGGAATCTCTCCAGAGATGGAGACTCCAGCAGCTCCCTGGGCCAGGGCTCCAGCATCCTGCAAGGAAAGAATTCCTCCTGATGTTCAGTTGAACTTGCTGGCTGCTAGTTTGTGCCATTATCTCTAGTGCTGTCCCTGGGCACCCCAGAACAAAGCCTCTTGCCCCTGTAAGGATTGCTCAGCATTGCTCAGCTCTCCCTCAGGCTGCTCTGCTCTAGGCTTACTAAGGAGTGTAAGAGCTCTTCAGAGAAGAGGTCAAGCAGATTGGCTTGCAGGATCCTTAGAGAGAGGAGAAGCAGCAGTGTGACATTTGTCCTGGAGTCCTCTGAACACTCTGTTTGTTTTGCAGAGGGAGAGACTGCTGCTGAATGGCTGGGAGACTGCACGTGCCATTGACATGATGAAGGTGTACAGCTTCTTGCCCCAGGCTGATGTCAAAAGGTATTGCTGAGAGCTTGCTGGAGGCCACAAGGTCTCCTCAGATGCCTCTCCAAGGTAGTTGCATCCTCGTGTGGCACAGAGGAGGCTGCAGGCATCCAGAACTTGTCTGGGGCTGAAGCTCTGCAGAGCCTGAAGGATAATGCCTGGAGCAACCTTAATGATCCAGAGGTTTCTTGCTGCCAGGAGGAGATTGATGATTGATTTGGGTGGGATAGAAAGCATCTGCTGCCAGAAATCTGCAGCTAAAAGATGGCACAGAAAGACTGTTGAGCTTTCACAGCACCTAAGATGTTTCTAGGGAACATCCAACCTCCACAACACTGGATGGGGAGAGAGGAGTCCTCAGATCCACTCAGAGCAGGCAGCCAGGGGTTTGCTGCCTCTGGCAGGGCTAGGCTGAGGCTCCTTATCCACACAAGTGGCTGGAGAATGGCTAATCCTCCTTTTCCTTGTCCCTCAGGGCTCTGTGCTGGGGCCTGCACTGTTTAATATGTTTATAAATGCTATGGCCAGCAGCATTGAGTGCACCAGCAGCAAGTGTGCAGATGACTCCAAGCTATGGGGTGCTGGGGATAAGTTGGGAGAGGTGGGATGTCATCCAGAAGGA
>VWZO01020522.1:793782-807963 GCA_013396975.1 Bucco capensis | reverse complement strand
CCTGGCCACTGCAGGGGGGTTGGACTAGATGAGCTCCAGAGGTCCCTTCCAACCCAAACCATGCTAGGATTCCTTGGCAGCAGATGGAGGTGATGAGCCAGGGCAGGAGTTGAGTGCCCTGTGCAGGGAGAGAGGGGAGAGGTGTTTCTGCCTCTCAGCACTGGATCCATCCTTCCTCTCCTCTCCAGGAGCCAGGCTCAGCTCAGTCCCTAAAGCCTCCAACTCCAGGCTATTAAGCAGTCAGTCATCTGCATGGATTTGCTGAAATTCTTTGCATTCAAGCTAAAAAAGAAAGGGGCAAACCTGTTGTTTGAATGAGTAACTAACTGCTCAGGTATCTGCTGGGAAGTGCTGTGAGTCATTGCTGAAGTGCAGTTGGAATTAGCTTGGTCCAAATGAAGCTTTTCCCATCTGGGGCTTGCTCAGAGCCTGCAGCAGGTGAGACACAGAGCCTAGGTTGTTGAAATAGGCACAGGGGCTGTGTGCTGGCACCAGATGGTGCTTCTTCTCCTCCTTGGGTGTTGCAGCATTCTGGACTCCCTTAGATCTGCTCAGCTCCTTCCACTTGTCCCAATTGCCAAGGAATGGGTTATATAAACTTGGTAGTGAGGAGGCAAATCATGGAAACCTGCCCCAAGCTCTTGGCCTGCAGCATCTGGGAGTGCTCTGAGCATCTTCTGCCCCTCAGCACCCTCTTTGGGTGCCCAGCAGCAAGCCTTCCATCTCTGGAGTGTGGGAATAAACAGCCTGCTCTCCTGGAGGGAGAGGGAGAGAGGAATGTGGCAGGATAAACACTTGAGAGCCAGCAGAGCTTGGGAGAAGTTGTGCCATGTGTCTGCTGAAGGCATGCACAGCTCTTGCTTCTCAGAGCCTCTAGGTCCCTGTTGGTTTGTGCTTCCTGAGGAGCTACTGTGGGAGCTGTTAGGAGCTGCTCTGGGCTCCCTATCCTTGCTCCAGGACATGGGATGGGCTCCTGCTTGTCTGGGGAAAATCCTGTGTATTGGCTTTGGCTGAGATGGAGTTCATGTCAGCTCTTCCCTGGAAGCCTTGGGTGAGGCAGAGCTGCTCCTGTCACTGCTGTGTCCATTGAAAGCCATCAAGAGCTCTCCCTGTGGGGAGAGGGTGAGGAAGGGAGATGCTGGAACAGGCACAGCTTAGTCCTAGCACTTGAAATTGCAGGGATGAGCTCTTGTGGGTCACTGCTGTCATCCCTGAGCCAAGGCTAGGGCTGCTGGTACCTTCCTTCTGCTCATGCCTGGCAGCTTTGCCCATAGCTTTCCCTCCTGTCTGGCTAAGCAATGTGCTGAGGCTGCAGACTGAATCCCAACTTGTCTTTTATTCTTCCTCCAGGATAGAAGGACTTGAATTCCTGGATGAAAAGGAACTGTTTGAACAACTCATGCAGCACTACTGCATCTGCTGGGCTTCTAAGGACAGCAGCAACCTGGGTAATGTGACTAGTGCT
This sequence comes from Bucco capensis, assembly GCA_013396975.1. Lineage (NCBI taxonomy): Eukaryota > Metazoa > Chordata > Aves > Piciformes > Bucconidae > Bucco > Bucco capensis. Next base: position 806,498 of record VWZO01020522.1, on the reverse strand, counting down.
GTGCCCCAGGGCTCAGTGCTGGGGCCAGGACTGTGCAATATAGTCATCAATGATCTGGATGAAGGGGTAGAGTGTTCCCTCAGCAAGTTTGCAGATCATCCCAAGCTTGGAGCAGTGGCTGGCACACCAGGAGCTGTGCTGCCATCCAGAGTGACCTGGACAGGCTAGAGACATGGGCAGGGAGAGACTGAATGACATTGAACAAGGGCAAGTGTTGGGTACTGCATGTGGGAAAGAACAAGCCCATGGATCAGTCCAGACTGGGAACTGATGTGTTGGAGAAGAGCCCTGGGGAAAAAGCTCTGGGAGTGCTGGTGGCTAGGAGGATGCCCATGAGGCAGCAATGTGCCCTTGTGGCCAAGAGGCCAATGGCATCCTAGGATGCATGAAGAGGAGCGTGGCCAGCAGAGCCAGAGAGGTTCTTCTCCCCTCTCCTGTGCCCTGGGGAGGCCTCCCCTGGAATGCTGTGTCCAGTTGTGGGCCCCTCAGCTCCAGAAGGATAGGGAGCTGCTGGAGAGAGTCCAGCCCAGGGCCAGCAAGATCCTGAAAGGAGTGGAGCATGTGCCCTAGGAGGACAGGCTGAGAGAGCTGGGTCTCTGCAGCCTGGACAAGAGGAGACTGAGAGGAGACCTCAGCAATGCTTAGAAATATGGGAAGGGTGAGTGTGAGGAGGAGAGAGCCAGGCTCTGCTCCATGGCATCCAATGGTAGGACAAGAGGGAATGGGAGCAAGCTGGAGCACAGGAGGTTTAGTATTAAGCTGAGGAGGAACTTGTTTGCAGTTCAGGTGCCAGAGCACTGGCCCAGGCTGCCCAGGAGCCTGTGGAGTCTCCTTGTCTGGAGCCATTGCAGAGCTGCCTGGACACATTGCTGTGTGAGCTGCTCTAGGTGCTCCTGCTCTGGCAGGGGGGTTGCACTAGATGATCTTTCTAGGGCCCTGCCAACCCCTGACATCCTGGGATACTCTAACACCTAGGAGAGATGATCTTCTCCCTGAAATCCTCCCTGGAAAGACAGGAGCCAAGAGCAGCATGTCTGGGGCCTGCTGCTCTCAACCCTTCCATGCTGGGCTCTCCTAAAGCTTTCTGGAGGCATCCCCATGGCCCAGCAGAAAGCAGCATGTCCAGTACCAGGCACTTAGGATTCTGACACCCAAAGCTGCCTTCTGGCTTCCTTTAAATAACTGCCTGCTTGCTCCTAGCACTGCTAATTGAGAGCTTTCCCCCCCCACCATGCACAGTGCCATATGGATGCACAGTATAGGGAAGCACAGTGTCCTGACAACACAGAAATAAACTCCTCTTCCTTAGCCCAAGCTTCTGCTGCTCTGTCCCCATTTCCAGCCTCCTGAGGCTGAATTTGTCCTGGAGGAGGGGGGGGAAAAACCCCTCAGGAGTTAACTCTTGGAAATGCTCCTTTTGTCTTCTCTTTGCTAGTGAGGAATTGCTGTGGAGCAGAGACTGGGTTGATGCTTTAGGAAGCATTCGAGGTGCTGCTGGGGCTGAAGGATGCTTGTGCCTAGCTGGGTTTTGGTGCAGGTTACAGACACAGCTTTGTGGCACACACAGCTGCTCTCTGCTCCTGGGGGCAGTGGGAGGCACTTCAGCCTCTCCACTAAGCTCTGCCTCTCACTTTGGCTCTTGTCTGCCCTCCCCTTGCTCCTCACAAAGCAGTGCTGAGCCCTAAGTGTTGTCCCCCAGGCAGTGCTGAGCCCCAAGTGTTGTCCCTGAGCAGTGTTGAGCCCCAAGTGTTGTCCCCAGGCAGTGCTGAGCCCCGAGTGTTGTCCCCCAGGCAGTGTCGAGCCCCGAGTGTTGTCCCCCAGGCAGTGTCGAGCCCCGAGTGTTGTCCCCCAGGCAGTGTCGAGCCCCGAGTGTTGTCCCCCAGGCAGTGTCGAGCCCCGAGTGTTGTCCCCCAGGCAGTGTCGAGCCCCGAGTGTTGTCCCCCAGGCAGTGTCGAGCCCCGAGTGTTGTCCCCCAGGCAGTGTCGAGCCCCGAGTGTTGTCCCCCAGGCAGTGTCGAGCCCCGAGTGTTGTCCCCCAGGCAGTGTCGAGCCCCGAGTGTTGTCCCCCAGGCAGTGTCGAGCCCCGAGTGTTGTCCCCCAGGCAGTGTCGAGCCCCGAGTGTTGTCCCCCAGGCAGTGTCGAGCCCCGAGTGTTGTCCCCCAGGCAGTGTCGAGCCCCGAGTGTTGTCCCCCAGGCAGTGTCGAGCCCCGAGTGTTGTCCCCCAGGCAGTGTCGAGCCCCGAGTGTTGTCCCCCAGGCAGTGTCGAGCCCCGAGTGTTGTCCCCCAGGCAGTGTCGAGCCCCGAGTGTTGTCCCCCAGGCAGTGTCGAGCCCCGAGTGTTGTCCCCCAGGCAGTGTCGAGCCCCGAGTGTTGTCCCCCAGGCAGTGTCGAGCCCCGAGTGTTGTCCCCCAGGCAGTGTCGAGCCCCGAGTGTTGTCCCCCAGGCAGTGTCGAGCCCCGAGTGTTGTCCCCCAGGCAGTGTCGAGCCCCGAGTGTTGTCCCCCAGGCAGTGTCGAGCCCCGAGTGTTGTCCCCCAGGCAGTGTCGAGCCCCGAGTGTTGTCCCCCAGGCAGTGTCGAGCCCCGAGTGTTGTCCCCCAGGCAGTGTCGAGCCCCGAGTGTTGTCCCCCAGGCAGTGTCGAGCCCCGAGTGTTGTCCCCCAGGCAGTGTCGAGCCCCGAGTGTTGTCCCCCAGGCAGTGTCGAGCCCCGAGTGTTGTCCCCCAGGCAGTGTCGAGCCCCGAGTGTTGTCCCCCAGGCAGTGTCGAGCCCCGAGTGTTGTCCCCCAGGCAGTGTCGAGCCCCGAGTGTTGTCCCCCAGGCAGTGTCGAGCCCCGAGTGTTGTCCCCCAGGCAGTGTCGAGCCCCGAGTGTTGTCCCCCAGGCAGTGTCGAGCCCCGAGTGTTGTCCCCCAGGCAGTGTCGAGCCCCGAGTGTTGTCCCCCAGGCAGTGTCGAGCCCCGAGTGTTGTCCCCCAGGCAGTGTCGAGCCCCGAGTGTTGTCCCCCAGGCAGTGTCGAGCCCCGAGTGTTGTCCCCCAGGCAGTGTCGAGCCCCGAGTGTTGTCCCCCAGGCAGTGTCGAGCCCCGAGTGTTGTCCCCCAGGCAGTGTCGAGCCCCGAGTGTTGTCCCCCAGGCAGTGTCGAGCCCCGAGTGTTGTCCCCCAGGCAGTGTCGAGCCCCGAGTGTTGTCCCCCAGGCAGTGTCGAGCCCCGAGTGTTGTCCCCCAGGCAGTGTCGAGCCCCGAGTGTTGTCCCCCAGGCAGTGTCGAGCCCCGAGTGTTGTCCCCAGGCAGTGCTGAGCCCCGAGTGTTGTCTGCTGTCCCCTAGCAGATGTGCCTAGAGGTGAGCTCTGCTGCTCAGCCAGAGCTGCTCAGGCCAGTGCCCTGCTGCTCTGACAGGGATACTCACTTGTTTCTCTTCTCCCCCAGGTCTTGCAAGCATCACTTTCTAAGGGATTGGCTGGAGGGAAGCCCAGGAGCCACTGCCTTGTGCTTGGGACAGGCTCCCAGCACCCGAGGGACTTTGCATGTGCCTCTGCAGCTGGGAGAGCAGCTCGTGCTGCAGCCCCAGAGCTGCTGGCTGCTCTGCTCCAGGCTCTGGCAAGTTGCAGTGACTCTTGCCTGTGGTGAGCAGGCTTTGCCTCCTGTTCCCAGAGGGATGCTCTGGACTTGAGCAGCTGTCAGTCATCCCTGGCTCAAAGCTTGCCTGCCTGCCTTTACACCTGAGACTCCAGTGTTGCTGCCTGATGTCTTTCCTCTCTTGTCTTGTGGATGTGTTAGATGTGCTGGGAGAAGAGCCCTGGGGAGCTGCTGGATCTCTCAGCAAAGGGCATTTGGCTTCCTTGTCCTTCTCTGCAACTTTCCTTTGGAGGCAGTGGCAGCATGCTGGCTCTCTCCAGGCTTGCCTGCTGCCACCCTGGATTTAGGGGTGTCCTTGTTTGGGGAAGGGTGGAAGAAGAAGGGGAGCCCTGATCCTTGTTCAGCAAGGAGCAGGCTGATGCTCAAAGTTGGTTTGACTGAGCTGGGAAGGGCTGAATTTGGCCCTTCAGCTCTGGAATGGGGAAGGGAAGGAATGAATCTGCATTTGCACTGCTGCTGGTGGTCTCTTCACTCCAGTTTCTCATCCTTTCTTTCTTTCTTTCTTTCCCCTTGGAAGAAACACAAATGGCAATGAAAGACCTTGCCCTGATCTCCAAAACTGAGTTGTGCAGACTTCCTAGGAGACAAACAATAAATGTTTAGTATTTATAGCTTGCCTAGTGTCTTACTCAGTCAAAATCTCCTCTGTGTCTGCTCTCCTCTTCCCCAGGAGGGCTTTGGGCTTGTTTCCAAGCCCTGGGTAGATGATGGAATGGGATGGGGTTTTTAGTTGGAAGCATTGTTGGGGAGGGGGAGCAGGCCAAGAGCTGGATCTCCCTTCCAGCTCCATCACCTACTCCCAGCTCTCCTTCCAGTCTCCCCTGGTGCAGGAGGAGGATGCTGAGTGCAGGGAGCTGCAGCCCATGCTCCTTTGCCTTGGAGAAGATCTCTGTCACAAAGAGTTCCTGACAGCTACCAGCAAATCCTCCTCTCTGCTGCTCCTCACCCTGCCCAAGCTTCAGCCACAGCTCTGCCTGTGCCTGAGCAGCTGAAAAGATGGATAAAAGAGGTCCTCTTCTAGCCAGCTGAAGTGCTTTGTTCCTTGCAGGGATTCTCCAGCTCTGGGAACAGAACAAACATCAGTTGCTAGCTTAGGGTGAAGCATTTCAAGCTTCTCTGCAGAGGTGCCAGGCTTTGGGCAGCTCTCTGGGCTGCTGCAGCACAGGCAAATGTGGTTATTAGGCTCAGTCCTGGGGAGGGAAGTGCTGGATAACTGCAGGGAAAGGAAAGGTGTGTGCTGCATGGAGCTGGCAGCATCTTCGGTGAGTATTCTGGGCTACCCAGTCCAAGGAACTGCTGGAGAGGTTAGGGAAGATGCTGAGGGCACTGGAGCATCTCTAGGAGGAGGAAAGGCTGAGAGCTTCTCCTGGAGCAGAGCAGAGGCAGAGGGGAGCTGCTCCATGCTGAGCAAGAGCTGAAGGGTGCAGGGGGCAAGAGGCTGGGGCCACACTCTGCTCAGGGGTGCCCAGGGCCAGCCCAAGGGGCAATGGGCACACACTGGAAGCCAGCAGCTTGCAGCTGAGCAGCAGCAGAAACTTGTTTGTTGTGAGGGTGCAGAGCCCTGGCCCAGGCTGCCCAGAGAGCTTGGGGAGTCTCCTGGGGTGCAGAGATCCCAAAGGCACCTGCAGGGGATCCTGGGCTGGGTGATCCCCAGAGCTCCCTTCCAACCCAATCCATGCTGGGATTTGGGGATTCTGATGTTAAATAGCAGAATGAAGGTGTAAGAGTGGCTTCTCCCTGCTGCCTATTTTCCCTTCTCCACAGCCTGTGCCTGCAGGACTGACCCAAATCTCTCCAGCAGACAAGGCTATAAGTGTATTCCAAAGCCTTGGAAATTTCCATCTGCTCTCCAGCCTTAGGCAGCAGTGTGGAGGGAAGCCTGTGAGGCAAGAGAGGATCTGCCAGTGGGCAGAGGTCAGAGCAGCAGGGTGAGTGCTAGGAGCTGCAAATACCTCTGCAGGTTCTCCTTCAGTGCCACTGAGTCATCAGGAAGGCTCTCAGCCTCCCCGAGCAGTGCTGTAAAGATAAGGCAGTGTCACAGGAGTTGCCTTTGCCTCCCTGATTGCCTTGGAGCAGAGCTGAGCCTGGGGACAGGCTCTGGCTTCCCAGGGCCACCTCTGTGCAGCATCAGAGCCTTTGGTGCTCATGCTGTTCTCTAGCAGCATGCCCTGGGAGCTGTGCTGTGTGCCCCAGCCCTGCCCTCACACACTGCTGGCTGCTCATTGCCTCAGGTGTCTGCCCAAGGCCTGGCTGGAGCTGCCATGCTTTGCCTCTGGCTGGGATAGTTTGTATAGAACCAAGGAGAGAGGATGCAGGTCTGTGTGAGGAAGCAGAGAGTCATTAAGGTTGGAAGAGAGCTCTAAGATCTGTTAACCTCACACTGCCAGCTCACCATGTCCCTCAGCAGCACAGCTCCAGGGATGGAGACTCCAGCACTGCCCTGGATAACCCTGCTGAGGGTGAAATTGTTCCTCATGTCCAACCTAAACCTCTCCTGGTGCAACTTGAGGCTGTTTCCTCTTCTCCTCTCACTTGTTCCTTGGGAGAAGAGCCCAACCCCCAGCTGGCTCCAAGCTCCTGTCAGGGAGCTGGAGAGAGTGAGAAGGTCTCCCCTGAGCCTCCTCTTCTCCAGCCTAACCAAGCCCAGTGCCCTCAGCTGCAACTCTGCACTGAGGATAAATATAGTTGCTGTCTATTGCTGCTATAAACCTCCTCAAGGCCAGCTTGGATGAGCTTGGAGCACCCTGATCCAGTGAGTGCCATCCCTGCCCATGGCAGAGGGGCTGGAACTAGGTGATCTTTAAGGTCATTCCCAAGGCATTCCATTCTGTGGCTCTGGGAGTGCAGGGGATAGTCCAGGCAGCCCCAAGCATGCTGAGGTGATGCTGGTCCCTTGGAGCCCTGCTGGGCACCTCAGGTGGGCTTCCTGGGTCAGGCAGGGGTCATGTCCTCCTTTAGGAGCTCCAGGTGCTGGGAATGCCATGGGCTGTCCTGGCCTTTGAGGTTAGGTATGGATAGGGAGAGTTCTTTTCTCCTGTAGCCATCCTGCTGGAGTTACCCTGGATGAGGGAGCAGCCCCTTGCCTCCTGCCTTCACTTCTGCTCTCTGGTGCCAGGCCTGTGCTCAGCAATCATTAACCCTTTTGTTGCCTGAACGTGGAGCACTTCCTCTGCAAGGCTCAGGCAAACAGCCCTGCTCCTCCAGCAGCAATGGTCAATGTTTAATAGCCAAGGACTTGGGGTTAATCTTCACTTGTGGGCCCTGAGCTCCCTGCCAGCTCTCTCTGAAGCCACTTCTCTGCTGCTGGCATCTGCAGCAGCTGGCACCAGCCTGCTGCAGGCATGATGGCAACAGCACAGCAGCCTCCTGGCCTGGCTGAGCAGCAGCAGGCCCTGCAAGGAGCAGCTTTGCAGCCTCCTGGTCCAGGGCTGAGCAGCAGCAGAGCCATGGGCTGGTTCCTGGGGCTGGTCCCTGCACAGCTCAGGCATCTCCTGGTGTGATGCCAGCATCACTCCCACAGCACTGGGAGGAAGCAGAGAGGAGAGCTGTGTGTGTTACATGGATCTCTCCCAAGAAATACCCCCAAAGAAAGGAGATGGGGATTCCTTTTGGCCAAGTTGAACCCTAGTCTGGCTGTGCTGGGAGCCTGGTGACATGGATTTGATGTCCCTGCTGGAAACTGGCTCCAAGTGCCTGTGCTGTGTGAGCTAGTGAGGTGCAGTTGAGTGTTGGGGATGTCACTGTGAGCTTCCAGAGACTTTGTGCATGGGCAGATAGTGACAGGCCAAGGGAGGATGGCTTGAAACAAGATTGAGATCAGAGGTGAGGAAGAAATTCTTCCCTCAGGGTGGTGAGACATTGGCATAAATCACCCACAGAAGCTGTGGATGCTCCATCCCTGGGAGTGTTGCAGGCCAGCTTGGATAAGCCCTGGGAATCCTGCTCTAGTGGGTGACATCCCTGCCAGGCAACTGGCTGATGTGTTAGATCTCTTCAACCCAAACCACTCCTTGAGAGGATTATATTCCTCTTCCACAGGTTCCTCAAGGAAGAAGCCCAAGGAGCAGCCAACCTTACCTCTCACTCTCCACATTCCAGTGACAACCTGAGGCCAGGACCTTTGCTATGTAGGGGACAAGCTCCCAGGAGGGGAAATGAGTTGGCAGAAGCTTATTTGGAGGTCTCTGGACTGGGATTCCCTCCTAACTGTTGGCCTGACCCTTGCTTGTGCTGTGTCCAGCAGCAGCCCTCCCTGGGGAGCAGGCAAGTGGAAATTTCCTTCCCATCCCCAGAGCCTTGTGAAAACATCATAAACCCCAGTGCTGAGGGGAGCTTAGAAAGGAAAGAATCCTCCCTCAGCCCCACAAACATGACATGCTGCAGGGGATTGCTCAAGGAGGTGAAATGCCACAGAGCTCCAATCCTGCAGGCTCACTTGTCTCCTGCCTCAGGGCACAGCTGGGAGCCTGCAGCCAGCAGAGCCCAGGCCACTTCCTCCCTGCCCAGTGCCACAGCCCCTGCCATGCTCCATCACCAGCTGAGGGGTGCAGGGGGCAAGAGGCTGGGGCCACACTCTGCTCAGGGGTGCCCAGGGCCAGCCCAAGGGGCAATGGGCACACACTGGAAGCCAGCAGCTTGCAGCTGAGCAGCAGCAGAAACTTGTTTGTTGTGAGGGTGCAGAGCCCTGGCCCAGGCTGCCCAGAGAGCTTGGGGAGTCTCCTGGGGTGCAGAGATCCCAAAGGCACCTGCAGGGGATCCTGGGCAAGCTGCTGGGCTAGATGATCCCCAGAGCTCCCTTCCAACCCAATCCATGCTGGATTTGGGGATTTGAGTTCAACCTCCTGTGTTTGCCATGCCCAAAGGGAGCAGTTTGTGAAGGAGACCACAGCTCTGAGGACATCCAGGGCTCTGCTCTCTTGTGCTGTGCCTGGGCTTGGGTTTAACTACAGAGAGCCAAGCTTGGCCAGGAGTGGTTTTTCCCCAAAGGAATGATGATTTTTCCCTCCCCTGAGCTGCCTAAGTCCTTTCCCAGGGTGTTGCTGGCCCTGTGCATGTGCCATGCCCATCAGGATGCTGATCCCTCTGGCATGGGCTGCCTCCTGCCAAGGAAGCAGGTGAGCTGAGAAAGGAATCCAAGCAAGGAATCCCATCCTGAACCTTGGCAGAAAACCCTCAGATGACAACAGTAACAACAAGAAGAAGAAATCACAGGTAGGGGAAAAAAAACCCAACCCAACCCAAAGCCTTGGAGCAAGGTGAGGCAGTGATAAAGAGCTTTTATACTGCTGGGGGCTGGCCTAGGAGCTTTTATTGCCCCCTGTTTATTTTAAGCAATGCAAATCCAATCCATATTTGAAAGCCTGCCCTCCAGCATCTCTTCAGACAGGTGGAAGCGAGCAGGAGAAGCAAGGTGCTCCTTGAGGCTCCTGACACTTGCATCTCTCCTTACTTCCCTCTCTCCTGGCTGGTGGCTATAGGCACAGCTGTCCCCAGGGCTCTAGCTGCTTGTCCCCAGCCCTGGCCATGGCTGCTGCTGAGTGTGGGCACCTTGCTCCATCGGAGCCCATGGAGATGGATGTGCAGTCCAAGCCCTGCCGGCCTCACTGGTACGAGCAGTACGTGCAGCCCTGCCTGGCTGAGCTGCTGGGCACCATGTACTTTGTCTTTGTGGGATGTCTTTCTGTCATTGAGAACCCAGAAAGCACAGGCTTGCTGCAGCCTGCCCTGGTGCACGGGCTGGCTGCTGGGCTCCTCGTCGCTGCCCTAGGAGAAATCAGGTAAGGAGCTGCCATCCCCTCAGGGAATCAAGCCCAGGATGGCAGGGGTGGGAAGGGAGATCTGGAGATCATCTAGTGCAAGCTCCCCTGCTCCAGCAGCAGAACCTGGAGCAGCTTGCCCAGGATGTGTCCTCTGGAGATCATCCAGTCCAAGCTCCCTGCTCCAGCAGAACCTAGAGCAGCTTGCCCAGGATGTGTCCAGCTGGGTTGGGAATCTCTCCAGAGATGGAGACTCCAGCAGCTCCCTGGGCCAGGGCTCCAGCATCCTCCAAGGAAAGAATTCCTCCTGATGTTCAGTTGAACTTGCTGGCTGCTAGTTTGTGCCATTATCTCTAGTGCTGTCCCTGGGCACCCCAGAACAAAGCCTCCTGCCCCTGTAAGGATTGCACAGCATTGCTCAGCTCTCCCTCAGGCTGCTCTGCTCCAGCCCAACAGCCCCAGCTCTCTCAGCCTCTCCCCAAATCCCCTCCCTTGCCCAAGTCCCCTCAGCATTTAGTGGTTGGCATGGTCCCTGCTGCTGCCAGAGGGTCCCAAGTGGAGCAGAAGCATTCCCTTGGGATGCTGAGACCTTTCCTTTCCAAAGGGCTCTCAGCACTGGAGGATTCTGCCTGAGGATGCTGCATTCCCTTGGGCATTTGCAGCTGAGGAATTCAGATTCCATGCACAAGTGGTTTCAATTCCTCAGCAGCAACTCTTAGGCAAAGCTGCTCCTTGGGAAAGGAGTTGCCTGAAGCCAGGACACAGATTGATCCTGAAGGAAGAAGCTGGAGCAGTTCCCTGGGTTTATCTGCACACAGCTTCTCCTTCATGTCCCAGCCCAGGCCAGCCAAGTCCTTGCTGTGCTGTGAGGAATCTTTCCTTAGAGCGCAAGGAGAAGATGCAAGGATAGTTCCTGGACACTGACTCATTGCCTTCAGCAGCAATTAGGAGCAGGGCTGATTGCTTCTGGAACTGGCTCCTTAATGCCTGTGCCCTGGCCCAGGGAAGCTTTGCTCTTGCCTAGCATCTCCATCACCCAGGACTTGGGAGCTGTGGCTCCTGCCAGCCCTGCCCAGGGATGCAGGGAGACCTCTGAGCCTTTGCCTTTCCCTCCAGCAGAGGAACTCCTCATTTCCCAGGAGATTTCCACCCCACTGGTGTCCCTGGGAGGTGACCTCAGCCCTTGCCCCCTTCCCTGGGGATGTGTCTCCTGCCAGGCTGGGGAGCAGCTCCTCTCCTCCCCACAGCACTAGGGATGACTCCTCAGGGAATTCCCTCCTGGATGAGCTGCTCCAGAGAGCACTGGTGGTCCCAGGCAAAGCTCTGGCAGGGGAGTGGGATGCTGGGGTAACTCTTACCCTGCACCAGCTCCTTGGGAGCATCCCCAGCCTGCAGCAGCCTGGAAGAGTGGCAGAGAGCCCTCCTGGCCCAGCAGCTCCTGCTGGAAGCACTTTGGGAAGGTGTCTGGAGACTCAGCCCCTCCAGCTGCCCCAGAGCATCTCCTGGGGCACCTTCTCCCCAGGAAGAGCACTTGTGTCTCAGCCCTGGCAGCAAGGCCTCAGTGCTGCTGCTGTGTCTTTGCAGTGGAGGTCACCTGAACCCTGCTGCCTCCCTGGCCATCTGGCTGGTGGGAGAGCTCAACATCCTCCTGCTCATCCCTTACTGGATCTGCCAGCTCTGTGGAGCCATGGTGGGAGCTGGCCTGGCAAAGGTATGGAGCCCTGGGAGCCTCTGGATGCAGGGATAGTGCTGGGCAGTTCCTCCTGGCACAGTCTGACTGCAGCACTGGGACCACTCACCCCTCAGCCAATTAACTGGGGGTGCCAATTAACTGAGCTCATTAACTGGGGGTGCTCGTTAACTGAGATCATTAACTGGGGGTGCTCATTAACTGGGGGTGCTCATTAACTGGGGGTGCTCATTAACTGAGCTCATTAACTGGGGGTGCTCATTAACTCCCCAGCTAATGAATTCTCCAGAGGTTAGCTCTGCTGAGCTGCTCAAGCCCAGGATGCTGCATGATTGCCTCTGGAGCCCCAGCCATTCCCACCCTTGGGCTTTGCCTGTGCTGCCACAGCCAGCTCCATGCCTGCTGCCCATTCCCAGTGCATCCCAGTCTCCAGGCAGCCCACATCCACCTTGCAAGGCCTGGCTGGCTGGTTGAGCTTCATCCCAGCTCTCAGGAGATGCTCAGAGCCTCTGCTGAGGAGCTGGTCCCTGCCAGGCTCTCAGGGCAGTGAGGAGCTGGGATTAGAGAATGGAGCATGGAGCATGGACAAGTCAGCAGAGCTTCCCTCCCTGCAGGCTGTGGCAGACGAATCATCCTACAATCTCACCAATGGAGGAGCCTTTGCCATCATCACTAGTGATGCCAAGGTCTCCTCAGCTGTCGGGGGGGAGATCATCATCAGCATCTTCCTCTTCCTCGTGGTCTGCTTGGCAGCCATCAATGGCAAGACCAAGACTCCCCTGGCTCCTCTCTACATTGGCTTGACAGTGGTGACCAACATCCTGGCAGAGTGAGCTGGGCACTCCTGTCTCCCTCTGCATTCCCACTGGGAACTGGGCCTGCAGCTGCTGGGGCCCTGAGCTCTCCCTGGCCAGCCAGGGGGATGGGGATTGGGATGGNTGTGGGGATGGAGCTGGGGTGTGGGATGATGGAGCTGAGGGATGGGATGATGGAGCTGGGGTGGGATGGATGTGCCCCCTCAGAGCCCAGCACAGGAGCTGCTGGCCAGGGCAGCCCAGGAGAGCAGCTGCCACAGCAGAGGCTGAGGAATAACCCTAGGTGACTCCCAGAGCATCCTTGCCAAGAGCCTGGGCTGCTCCAGGCCCAGGGGCAGTGTGTGCTGGAGCAAACCCTGAGCAAACAGCCCAGGGTTGGTCTGGAGCTCTTCCCTCAGCCTGCCCTCAGGAGGCTCTGCCAGCAGCAGCTAATAAGCCCAGGCAATTAGGGATGCTAATGGCTTCTTTAGTTAAGGCAGATCCCCCTCTAGTGGGATGCCAGCTCCTGCTCGAGCTCTGCACACACCTCCTGCCTCAACCTGCAGCTGCTGCACTTGTCCTTCAGCTGCAAACAGCCTGCTGCTCCTGCCCTGCAGCTGCAAACAGCCTGCTGCTCCTGCCCTGCTGCTCCTGACTTGCTGCTCCTGCCCTGCTCCTCCTGCTCCTGCCCTGCTCCTGCCCTGCTCCTGCCCTGCTCCTGCCCTGCTGCTCCTGCCCTGCTCCTGCCCTGCTGCTCCTGCCCTGCTGCTCCTGCCCTGCTCCTCTAGGGACACACACAGCTTCCCCTGCTTCCAAAGCCTGCCTCCTGTTCCCATCCCAGAGCAGTCTC
>VWZO01020522.1:751691-780011 GCA_013396975.1 Bucco capensis | reverse complement strand
TAGCGGAGCATCCCTGCCAGGCAGCATTCCCGCCGGGAAGCGCCGTGCCCAGGCCGGGCAAGCAGCTTAGGCATGTTTTGTTCCATCAGCCGAGTATCTGTTTGGAGCTTTAAGGCGTTTGGGTTGTGTTCCCAGCGCCCAAGCCCTGGGATCAATCCTCCCTCCCCAAAAAGGCTTAGTGAATGCAAATCCAGGTGTTTCCATGCCCAAGTGGCAGTGCTGGGGAGGTGGCACTGGGACACTGGGGGCTTGGAAGACCTTGAATGGCTTTACTTGTGTTGCTGGGGGTGGGGGGGGGAATGAAGCTTTCTAACCAAATGTTTGGTGATAGCTTCTGGCTTCCTCCAGCCAGGATGTTCCTCCAGTCTGTTCTGGGAGCACTGGGATTGTGGGAGGGGGCTTTTGCAGGAGTGGGGATGCTCCCCCTGGCAATGAGGATGGATTCAGTGGCTTGGTGCTGGTGGAGGTCACCCCTGCTGCAGCTGAGGGGCTGGGGTTGGGCTCTCTGGTGCCTGCAGCTGCTGCCAGTGACATTTTGCTCCGGGGACTATTTGGGGCAGAGTTTTTATGCTGGTGGGTGGCTGAAAAACCCAAGTTTGAGGTCTTTTGCATGCAAACAAACCTGCTGTGTAGCTCAAGGAGCTCGTGCTGGCAGTCTTTGTGTCTGAAGCAGGCAGCAGCCTCCTCTCTCCCCCCAAAACAAGGCCAAAAGTCGAGGTGTGAGGTGGGCCCATGCCTGGGGCAGCAGCTCAAGTCATCTGTGCACACACTCATAGAAGCAGTTGTAAGTCCAGCCCAATCCCCATGGTGCTGCTACTCATCCTTAACGCTTGCCTGAGGAGTAGAAACCTCTCCAATACCCAAAGCATCTCCTTGCTGCCTCCCAACCCCCTCCCTAAGGGCCTGGGCTGGTGCTGGCAGGCAGGGGAAAGCAGGTGTGGAGACTAAAACACATCCTGGTGGTGTTACTCAAGGTCACAGCTCGCCCTGGTCCCTGAGGTTTCACACATGGGCAGTTCAGTCATGCTCCTCAGAGGAGTTCCTGTGCAGCTCGTGCCTCTTGCCCAGCTTTCTTCAGCCCTGAATTCTCCTCACTCCTCATGCCTGTGAGTGTTTGTGCAAACACAGCATCCCTGGGACTTGGGAGTGTGCTGGGAAAGGCTGCTGGGGATGTTCTGCTGCTGGGACAGGGCTTTCCCTGCTCCAGTTCTCCCTACACCGTGTGGGATCAATTGCTTTGAGCTTCTGCAAGTGTCTGTGCCAGCTGTTAGGAGTTAGTATCCACACCTGTGAGTGTGCACTTGCCTCAAGCTTTAGCCTTAACTGATGGAAGCAGTGTTGATCCCCCTTGGCTTCTAGGTGGTCTCAGTGATGCTGATGCACAGCAATTAGTCCCCAAAAGGGGAGATTCTCTAGCAACTTAGATGTTCAACAGTGTAATGCCATGGCTTTTAGAGCAGGCATCTCCAGAGGGGTGTGCCTGGTCTGGAACAAACCTTTCTGCCTCAAGAAATCCCTCTCCAGGTTATCCTGGTATGTTTGTTGTAGTGGAAAACTTGGCAGGCTGTGGAACAGACCAATCTTCACCCCAAAGAGCTGCCTAAAATTGATGTTCTCCAGTGGATTTGGGGATGTGGGGATGGAGCTGAGGCACCTGCCTGCCTCCTTCCTCAGCTGTTCCCCACTGCTCTGCTTGCTCTAAGTAGGTTGGTCACCTGTGCCCTGATTTCTTTCTGGGCCATTTGCAATAATTAGCTTGTTAATTAGCTCATTACTCAGTGACTTTTGGCAGGAAGTTAGCAGAAACTGACTCTTTGTGGCTCCAAATACTAATGGAGACCACAAGTGCCACTTAATTGCTTGCTAATCTCACACAGCATCTCCTCCTTAGCCTTCTGTGCCTCTGAAGGCTTCCTGGGCTCAGTGTCTGCTCAGAGCCATGAGCATGGGGCTGCTGCTTGCAGCTTGGCACAAAACACCAAGATCTTGTGGGGCTGGGAGGCTGAGGTGCTGGGGATGTGCCTGGAGCACTTGCTGGCACAGGGAGAGCTGGCTGGGTGTCAGCCCATGGGAGCAGAGAGGCTTTCTGATGGCTTGTGAGGATCTGGGAGGGAGGTGAACTCTTGTGTGAGGCCATGAAGAGCAGAGGGGGAAGGGATCTGTGTGTTCTCCCCTTCCCAGGTCTGGAGATGCTTCTGCCTGACAGCATTATCAGGGAGTAGGTGAGGAGGGAAGGGAGCAGCCTCTCCTCTGCAGGAGTGATGTGTGCTGAGCTCCAGCCCATGGCTGAGTGGCTCTCTTCTCCTGGATGGAGAAGAGCCTGGAGGATGGTGAAGGGAACTGCTCTGAAGGATGCTGGAAGTGAATTCCTTGTTGTCCTCCTCAGAATGTGCTGCTTCTGGGAACTGGCTGCTTTCTCTTTGCTTTTTCCCCTCGTGTTCCCATCCTTGGGATAACTGTCCCTTGTCCAAGCAGCTCTGGCCTTGGAGCCTTTGGGAGGTTGCTTTCACCTGGGGGTTGGGCTCGATGACCTTTCAAGGTCTCTTTCAACCCAAAGCAGCCCAGGATTCTGTCACCTGGAGTTGCAGGAGCTGGGCTGGGCTCCCACCTTGGGAAGTGAGGAAGAGCAGGAGACAAGGTGAAGAGCCATGGAATGTGATTCTCACTTAGGAGCAAAAAATAACCTGCATCTGTCACTGCTCTCATGTGTACAGAGTGGAGAAGATCTTGGAAAGGGGAATCTTGATTCCTTAAGGTGGGGGGGAAAAAAGCATCCTTTGGTGAGGGATGCTTAGATCTCCTGCAGGAACTTCTCAGGGGGAAAAGGTTTAGTTCTTATCCCTGCTTATGACTCCGTGAAGATTATCCCAACCCTCATTCCTCCTGCCAGTTTCTCCTTCTCCTCATCCTCCAGACCCACTGCTCTCTCCTTTACCTTCTCACTGCTCAACATTCAACCTTAAGCAGCTGGAAGATGCTAGCCAGGCTCTTACCTTTCAGGCAAACCTTTTGTTATGACTCAGTGAAGATTCTCCTCATCCCAAACTTCATCCCAACCCTCGTTCCTCCTACCAGCTTCTCCATCTCCCCATCCTCCAGACCCACTCCTCTCTCCTTTACCTGCTCACTGCTACCAAACCTTAAACAGCTGGAAGATGCCAGCCAGGCTCTTACCTTTCAGGCAAACCTTTTGTTATGACTCAGTGAAGACTCTGCTCAGACCAAACTTCATCCCAACCCTAATTTCTCCTTCTCCTCATCCTCCAGACTCATAGCTCTCTCCTTTACCTTCTCACTGCTCAACATTCAACCTTAAGCAGCTGGAAGATGCTAGCCAGGCTCTTACCTTTCAGGCAAACCTTTTGTTATGACTCAGTGTAGATTCTCCTCACATCAAACCTCCTCCCAACCCTAATTTCTCCTTCTTCCCATCCTCCAGACCCCCTCCTCTCTCCTTTACCTTCTCACTGCTCAACATTCAACCTTAAGCAGCTGGAAGATGCTAGCCAGGCTCTTACCTTTCAGGCAAACCTTTTGTTATGACTCAGTGTAGATTCTCCTCACATCAAACCTCCTCCCAACCCTAATTTCTCCTTCTTCCCATCCTCCAGACCCACTGCTCTCTCCTTTACCTTTTCACTGCTCAATCTTAAACAGCTGGAAGATGCCAGCCAGGCTCTTACCTTTCAGGCCAAGCTTTCCTCTCTTGCTCTCAGCCTCCCACCCCCTGCAGCTCCCTCCCTGCGGAAGCGAAAGCAGGAACAGCTCAGCCCTGAGCTGGGGCTCTGCCCTTGTCCCCACTGCCTTCAGGCAGCCCTGGGCTGCTCTTGACTGGGTGAAGGCAGGAAGAAACACAAGCAAAACAAACTGCAATCATTCCCAGAGTTGCCTCCCAAAGCCAGTAATTTGATGTCAAGGAATTCTGCAGGCTGGAGGAGGGATGTTCATGTGCCACTAGGCTCATTCAAAAGGGGACTGCAATCCCATTTTGGCCAGACAAATGATGCTAATTATATAATGCTGCANATGTACCCCGTGGTCTTCTGGTCCAAGCATTGAGGCTCTAGGCTTGGTTAGGCTGGAGAAGAGGAGGCTCAGGGGAGACCTTCTTGCCCTTCACAGCTCCCTGCCAGGGAGCTGGGGGTTGGTCTCTTCTCCAGGGTTAGCAGGGAAAGAACAAGAGGAAATGGCCTCAAGTTGCAGCAGGGGGAAGGTTAGATTAGCTATAAAGAGGAATTTCTTCCTTGCAAGGCTTGTTCAGTCTTGTCCCAAGCTACCCAGGGAGCTGCTGGAGTCTCCATCCCTGCAGGGGTTCAAGAAAAACATCTAGCTGCTCCCCTTAGGGTTTAGTGTCCTGGGAGTGGATAAGGATGCTTGGACTGGATGAGCTGAGAGGTCTCTTCCCACCCTGATGTTTCTGTGAGCTGTAAAGCCTCTAGCCTGAGCTGCTTGCCCTCGTGCTGCTCTTGCCTGTGCTGGCATCCTGCTCTGTGGTGGAAGGAAATGTGCAGAAGGCTCTGGCAGAGCCTGGGCTCTGTGGCTCTTGTGTTCAGCAGGGATCTCTTGCCCTGTTGAGCTCTGTTATGTGTCCTTCCCGAGCACAGAGGCTCTGAGTGTCTCAGTGGAAGTGGTTTCTCTCCTCCCTCCCCCTTGGCAGTGGGCAGGGTAGATTTTGCTTTATCTCCTGAGCTAGCTGTCATCCTGAAGTGATCTTGGGGTTTGATAGTGAGGTGGGCTGTTTCCTTGCCAGGGTATCTGTCCCTCCCCAGCCTCAGCAGGAGGAAGCTGGGCAGAAGGTGCTGGAGCTGGCCCTGGGGGTGGGGGTTTGGCAGAAGGCTTTGCATCCTGTCTAGCTGCAGAGGTGAAACCACTTGCTCCATCAGCCTCTGCCATGGGTTTTTTTTCTCCTGCTATTGAGTCTTCCAGGGGAACTGAATGCCTGAGCTGTCTCTAAGGAGACTTGTGAGCCAACAGCAGAGGCATAGCTGGATGTCTGCTAGCTCACGTGCATCAGCTCCTCCAGACTCCTGCAGCTCCTGGCAGGCTCTGCAGGGCATCCTTGCCCTAGCAGGGAGCTGTGGGTGGACACTCCCCTGTCTCAGTGCCAGCACAAGATGCTGGGGCTGCAAAACAGAGCAGGACCTTGAGGGTTTGCTGTCTGGTGTGTAGAGCCAGGAGGTGGGCTTGGATCTCCTCTTGAATCCTGGTGTGAATCCTGCTAACTGGAGGCTGTTTGTCTGGAAACTGAAGCTAGAGGAGTTGCACAGGGAGCTCCTCCTGAGGCAGACACCTCAGGATGCTCCAGGTGCTCCTCAATGCCATCCAGTTCCCCTTGGGCTTTATCAGCACACAAGTTGTCTGATCCCAGTGACTAAGGAAACAACTCCTGAGCTGTGCCCTTAACTCAGTTCAGGAGCAGCTCATTCCAAAGGGCAGGCTCAGAAGGGGAATGAATGTTGAGGTGCTGTTCCCTGCTCAGAGCTGACGTGTGTGCTGAGGAGTAGGGATGCTTCCATGGAGAGGTGGGATGGGATTTTGCCCAGGAGAAGTGTTTGGGTGGATTGTTTCCCTGCAGGAGGCACACTGAGCTGTACAAGAACACAAGCAGAGCTCTGGGCCTGTGGGCTGCTTGCCTTTGGGGTGTGTGGTCAGGCTCCAGAGTGAAGGACACAGCCTGGAGCAGCATGGAGAGCATGTGCAGGGCTGGGGAATGAACTCCTGCAGCCTGCCTCCATGAATCATCCTTTGGAGAGGCCAGGAGCTGGAGCATGGAGGAGAAGATGAGTAAGAAGCTCTCTGTAGGATCAGGGGAGCTGCAGCTCCCTGTGTTCCTCAAGGGCTGCCACTCAAAGCAGGGTGAGGAGAGAGAAAGGCAATGGAAACAAGCCCAGAGAAGCAGGAGATCTTCTGTTGTGCTGTCACCTTGTTTGTCAGCAGCACAGATGCCCCTTGCCCTGCTGATGGAGCTGGGCAAGGGCAAGAGGGAGGAGGAGAGAGTGCCAAGAGCTCCACAGCTTTTCCAGGTGATGCTGCAGGCAGCAGGGTGCAGCCAAGGCCTCCTCCATCCCCTGGCTTGGTGTAGCCAAGCAGTAGCTGCCTGGAGCCAGAGCAAAGACTCCCTGGAGTGAGGCAGCATGCTGGAACCTTCTACCCCACGAGGGGAATGAGGATTGTCCCTTGGGTTTTGCTTTGGCCTGCTCCAAGTCAAGGCCAGCAGCCAGGGCTGTGCCTTGGCCAGGAGTCTGGTAGGGATGTGACATGGATGCAGTGAATGTCCTCCAGGCAGTGACACAAAGGATGGAGGTGGAAAAGCTCTCTGGAGCTTTCCAGCCCCTCAGGGGTGAGTGTTGGAGAGTGCTTGCCAAGCACAGGCACTGTTATCCCAGCAGGAGAGCCCTGACCCCTGGCATCCCTGGAGCTGCCATCCCACACAAGTCCACAGTCATGCCCCAGGAGGAGAGGAAAGCTCCAGTTGTGAGGTTCTCAGGAGCAGCCAAGTGCTTTGTATTAAGCAGAAGCAATTCCCAGAAGTGGCTGTGCTGGCTGTAGCTCTTCCCAGGAAGGCAGCATTCCCAGCCAGAGCTGCTGCTGAGAGTGCCACCTGATGCTGTGCAAGGGCAGCAGCAGCCAAGAGCTTGGCTCTGGGAGGGGAATGGAGATGCCTGGAGGGAATGGAGCAGCAGAGCAGGAGCTGTTGGGCTTTCTCCTCTTGCTGTGCCTCATCCCAAGGAGCTGTGGGACAGCAAATGGCTTGGACTGTGGCTGAGGAGTGGAGCAGGGAGCTGCTCCTGCTGCAGACCCTGAGGCTTGGCCAAGGCTCAGCTGGGCTCCAGCCAAGCAGTTCCTTCCCCCTCAGAGCTGCTTTCTGTGTGCTGAGTCCTGCCCAGCCCCAGGGCAGTGCCCAGACAAGGTGCTTGAAGCCTTGGCCTCCTAAAACAGCTTCAGCCCCATGAGAATGGCTTGTGTGGGTTTGTAGCTGGTGGGGAGAGCAAAACCCTTGCCTGCCTGGGGCAGCTGCAGGGATCAGGGATGCTTGGTGCTGTGCAGAGCCCTGGGCTGCTGCTGCTGCCTCCAGCACAGGACATCTCCAGGCTTCAGGGCTGTTTGTGTTAGCTCCCTGCTCTGATTGCCTTCCTCTGGCCTAGGGCTGATTTATTGCTCCTGTTCCTAGGCCAGCCTCCAGTGGAAAAATGAAATCAATTCAAGTGTTCTCCTCAGGACTAGGCCACCTGGCTTCTGGGGAACTGAAAGGAGAACTTGGGAGCAGTAGGCCTGGTTTCTTTTCTCTTGTTCAGGCTCAGTTAACTGTTCCCTGTTAGGGGAGAGAGGAAGCAGCGAGGCAAGCCCTGGCTGTTGCTTTCCCCCAGCTGCTCCTGCATCCTATCCCTCCTGAGCCATGCCAGCTGTGCTCCAGCAGCATCCTGGGGCAGCTGGCACTGCTGTGGAGCCCAACACCTGCTGGCAGGGCTGAGTGTTGGCTGCATGCTGCTCTGCAGCCTGGAGATGCCTTCAGGAGGCTTCTCCTGCAGCTGTGTCCCCTGCATTAGGACTTGTCATCCTCTTCCTGCCAAGAGCTTACTGGAAGCCAGTTGCCTTCTTGTTTCCAAAGCTCCTGTCCTTGTGGGAGCTGCCCCAGGCTGGGCAGAGCTGAGCTGTGGCCCTGGGTGCAGAGGGATGCTGCTGAGCTCTTCCCTCTGCAGCAGGGCTGGCAGCTCCTTGGCTAGCTCACTCTTTGTTGGCTCTGACTTGACCTGAGGCACAAGTGCTCAAGCTGTTTGGATTTGGGCTGCCTTTCCTTAGCTGTTCCCCAGCCCTAGCATGATCCTGGCATCAGGGAGGGATGCAGGGGAACATCTGTCACCTCCTCAGCCTCTTTGCTTACAGCATTTGAACCTCCTGGAGGTCAGGAGCCTTCCTGCATCCATGGATCAGTGTCAGAGACTTTGGACTTGCCTCTTTGTGCCTTTAAATCGTTTCCTTCCATATTTAGTCTTGCTTTTTGTGCCAGGTTTATACGTGGTGCTTGCAAGGGAGAGGCAGAAGCTTCTGCTGGCTGAGCCTGGCTGGATAGGCCAGGAGAGAGCCAGGGCTAACTGGCTCCAGGATGTCTCAGTTGCTGGTGAAGCTGAGCCTCCTTAGGGTGCTAGACCTGCTCACATTGGCTCCTTTGCATCCAGGTCAGGCTGAGTTTCTGCAGAGAGCCTGTCTGCTGGGAGGGAGTGCTCAGAGCAAGGACATCTCCCTAGCTTCAAGCAGCAGAGGGAGAGACAGCAGGTGAATGGGATTTTTGGGGGGGATATGTGGGGAGCAGCTGGGCTGGGGCAGGGGGCACAGGGGGCTTAGAGTCAGGAGCTGAGCTGGTAGCTCTGCCACTGCTCTCAGCTGGGCAAAAACCCTTCAGCCTCCTGCAGTCCTGCTCTTCCTACATTGGGCACTGAGTCAGCAGCAGGGAAGCCTAAATTTAGGCAGATTGCTGCCTGAATCTCAGCCTTCAGCTGCTCCTCTTCTTCCTCCTGCCAGGAGGCTCCAGTGCCTCTCAGCTGCTGCTGGAGCCATGGCCCAAGGATGCAGGAGCATCCCCTTTGGCAGGGGAGCAGCAGAGCTGCCTTTGTTCAGGCAGCACCAGGAGTGCTTGGACTCTGTCAGCACAGCAGCAAATTGCATTTTCATGGTTTCCAGTTGGAGCAGAGAGAGACAGACCTCTCTGAATGGGCTCCCTGTGCCTGTGCTGGCAGGCCCAAGGTGCTCCTCCAGGATGCCAGCAAGGAGCTGGAGCTGAGGGGGAAGTGGCCCACGGATTTAATTAGCATCCCTGAGTGGATTTTAGCTGCTGACGCAGTGCAAAGTCATGCTTGCCCACCTTCTCCAGAGCTGAGCTTTGCAGAGAGGCTGATTCAGAGCCTGGCAGCCTGGCCTGGCCTTGCCAGGGCCTCTGAGCTCTTGCCTGCTGCTTGCTATTTGTGCTATCCTACCAGGCTGAGCAATTGGGGGGGTTAGGCTGGGTTGGTTTTTTCCCCTTTTTCTTCGCCTTCTTCACACTAAATGCTTCAGCTTGGCCTAGGGAAAATATTTGGGAATAGCTCCATGACTTGCTGTTAAGCAGAGGAGCCAAGAGGAAAGAGATTGCCTGAGGGATGGATTTGGATGGGTGCAACTTGTGTGTCTGGTCTCTGAGACAGAAATGCAGCATGGATTGGGTTGGGAGGGAGATGTGGGGATCATCCAGCCCAGGCTCCCCCCCAGCAGCTTGCCCAGGATCCCCTGCAGGTGCCTTTGGGATCTCTGCACCCCAGGAGACTCCCCAAGCTCTCTGGGCAGCCTGGGCCAGGGCTCTGCACCCTCACAACAAACAAGTTTCTGCTGCTGCTCAGCTGCAAGCTGCTGGCTTCCAGTGTGTGCCCATTGCCCCTTGGGCTGGCCCTGGGCACCCCTGAGCAGAGTGTGGCCCCAGCCTCTTGCCCCCTGCACCCTTCAGCTCTTGCTGGCTGCCAAACTGAGCTGCTTCCCATGTGTCCCAGAAGTGTCTCCAGGAGCTGGCTCCCATGGTGTCCTCCTGCTCCGTGGCTGATGGAGAGATGATGCCTCAGGGCCTGACTCCTCTGCAAATGAGGCTTGTAGGTCTGCAGCAGCACTGAGGGAAACTCTCCTGGGGAAGACACAAAGTGACCTTCCTGGCAGCTGAGAAGCTGAGCTCACACTTTGCTTCTGGGCCTTTTCCTTGGGCATCTCTGTGTCCAGCCTCCTGGCCTGGCAGCTGTCCTTGTCGTGGCCAGCAGAGCTCTCTGTCCCTTTGTGTCACCTCCTCTCCTGCCAGCTGCTGTCTGCAAGAGAACTTGTGCTGCAGGGAGCAGCTCTTGCTCTGCAGCCAATGCTCTCTGCATCCCTGCAGGTGCTCCCTGTTCCCTTGCCAAGGGCAAGCTGGGAATCTCCAGCTTGCTTGGGCTCAGTGTGCCATGCTTTGGAGGCCAAAGAGCAAGTGTTAAGGGTAAGAAGCTTGGCTTCTCCAAGCTGTCCCACAGGATAAGGGGGGGTGATGCTTTGGAAGTGAAAGAGGAGGTGGAGACTAGAGAAGGAGGATGACATTTGTGCTGCTGAGGGTGGGGAGAGCCTGTGCCAGCTTGCCCAGAGAGGTGGGACATGTCCCATCCATCCCTGGAGCCATCCCAGGGCAGGTTGCTTAGGGCTGGGAGCATCCTGCTCTAGCTGCAGATGTCCCTGCTGCCTGCAGGAGGTTGGATTTCATGACCTTTAAAGGTCTCTTCCCACCCAAGGCAGGCTGTGAGTCTGTGCTAGCACACTTGCCTGTGTGGGCAGGAGCCAAGGAGGTGCCAGTGCTGGGATGGAGCTGGGATTGCTTTCCCTACCTGCTGGCATGGCAGCCAGGGCAGAGCATCCCTAGCTGGCCAGGGTCTGAGGCACAGCACAGTTCTTGTCTGAAGCTTCCTGCCCTCTTCTGGCTTGTGTGGATTTGGGAGAAACTCCATCTCTGTGCTGCTGCTCCGAGGAGCTGAGTGCAGGATGGGGAGGAAGGGCAGGCTGACTCCCTTTCTCCTTCCCCTGGAAATTTCCATTGGAGTTTTGGGGTGAGCTCAGCTTGGAGAGGGGAGTGAAAGCTGGGAATTTGTGACCCAAAGTGCTATTTTGGCTCAGGGAGGGGGGAAGAAGAAGAACAACTCCCCTTTTCTAATGGCAGAGATGACAAGGCTGTGGTTCCTCCCAAGGAATCTGGAGGCTGCTGTTGGGATGCTCCATGGGGAGGGAAACCTCCCTGTGCTCTGGGGGCTTGGGGATGCAAGGGGAACCTCCCCGGGTGCCTTTTGCTCCTGAAAGAGGCAGAGCATCCTTTCAGCCAGGAGGATTGGGCTCCTCCTGCTCTGTGGGAAGGGAAGCCAGCATCCCTGCAGCCTTCAGAAGGGGCAAGGATGGAAAGTGTGGCCAGCAGCTCCAGGGAGCTTCTCCTCCCCATCACTCTGCCCTAGGGAGGCAGAGCTTTGGCTCCAGTTCCCAGCTGAAGAGAGACAAGGAGCTGGATGATGCTCAGAGCTCCTTCCCAACCCTCCCCAGCCTGGCATGGGGTGTGTGTTTTAGCCTGATCCATGGGGGTTTGGAGGTAGATGCTGGTGGAGAGCTTGCCCTGCATCCCCCCAAGGGCAGGAGCAGCTGGAACCTCTTGGCAGCTGTGGAGCAGCACAGCTGGCAGCAGCTGGAACCTCTTGGTAGGTGTGGAGCAGCACAGCTTATCTCAGTGCTGCCTGTGGGAGCCTCAGCCTCTGCAGCTGCTTCCTCCCTTATCACTCCCTGCTTGGCTGGACTTGTTGTGCCACCAGCTCAGAGGGGAAGAAGAAGCCTTTAAAAAGCAAGAGGCACATCATGTGAGGGAGCAGGGGGGGGGCAAGGCTCAGCACAAGGGGCTGGAGCTGCTCCTTGCCCAAGGGGAAGCCANGGCTGGATGCTGGCTAGTGTGGGAAGCAGCTGTGGGGCAGGAGGGATGCAGGCTGCCAGGGAGCCTTGAGCAGGATCTGGAGCTCTCACAGCAGCATGCTGCTGGAGCTGGCTAGGGAATGATGGACTCAGAGGGGTTTGGGTAGGAAGGGACCTTCAGAGGTCATGTAGCAGGCAGCAGGGATGTCTCCAACTAGAGCAGGATGCTCCCAACCAACCTGAGCTGGAATGGTTCTAGGGATGTGACATCTCCCACCTCTCTGGGCCAGGCTCTCAGCACCCTCAGAGTCAAAAATATCATCCTTCTCTCCAGTCTCAATCTCCTCTTTCAGTTCCAAACCATCACTCCTCGTCCTGTCCCAACAGCTGCTGCTGGAAAGCCTCTCCCCATCTTTCCTGGAGGGTTCTGCTCTGCTTGGTGGGAGCAAGCATCCCCTGCCAGGCAGCCTGTGCCCTACATGGGAGCTGCAGGCCAGATGGAGACTCCCAAAATACTAGCTGTCAGCTCCCTGCTAAAGCCTGGAGCTCTGGGAGTGCCTGGCAGCAAAGGGAGATGCTGCTGGGCTGGGCTGGGGGGGGGGAGCCTTGCATGGCTTTTATTGCACATGCAGCTCTTCTCCTGCAGCTGGGATTGCCAGGGCTCATGGCTCAGCATCCCTGAGGGCATCCAGGGAGCTGCAACAGCTCAGCAAAGGGGCAGCTTGGCCTAAAAAAGACCCCAGAACCCACCAAAAAAACCCAAACCAAGCCCCTTGCCTTTGTTGTTAAAGTTGTTGGTGTTTGTTTGGAGATGCTGCTGGAGAAGAGGAGGCTCAAGGGACATCTCCCTCTGTCCTGCTGCTGAGTGCTGGGCACCACAATGCTGATGCCATCCTGTGTCCTGTCCTGAGCTCCCCTGGCAGATAACATCCCCCCCAGTGCCTCAGAGAGGGAAGGAAGGAAGGAGATAAGATAATTGCTCTGTTTGCTGGGGCAGCATCCTGCTTCTCTCCTAGCTCCTGTGGCACTGCTTGTCCTTCCCAAAGCAGCTCCTCTGGGCAGCTGGAGAGGGGATGGCAAGCCCTGGCAGGATGGGGTTAGTGCTGTTGAGCCCTTCCTGCAGCTCATCTTGGAGCTCCCTGGCCCAGGCAGAGGTTTCATCAGCTGAGGTAACAAGGCAGTGACAGAGTGGCTTCCTGTCAGTGGCTTTGTCCTGCAGAGAAAAGGAGAAGTAGAGAGGTGAAAGGTTTTGTCTTCTTCTCTGGAGGTGATGCTGGCCAAGCTGCTGGAGCAGGGAGATGGATTAGATGATGCCCAGAGGTCCCTTCCATGCTGGATTCAGTGCACAGGGCTTTGGGAGTGTTGGAATAGGCTTGGAAGTGTTGGAGTAGGCTTGGAGCAGCTGCTGGAGCATGTGTGTGCAGAGACAGGCTGCTCTGCTCCTGCTGAGGAGCTCAGGGCTGTGTGTGCTGTTTGTGTGTGGGCAAGGGTCTCTCTGGGCCTGGTGTGTGCTGCTGGGCTACCAAACGTAAGGCAAAGTGCTCACAGATCCACCAGAGAAGCTTGGAATTGGTTTGGGTTGGAAGAGGAGATCTTTAGGATCGTGGAGTCCAAGCATTANTGCTCCAGACCCTTCCCCAGCTCCCTTGCCCTTCTCTGGCCACACTCCAGCACCTCAGTGTCCTTCTGGGAGTGAGTGAGGAGCCCAAAGCTGAGCCCAGGATTGGAGCTGTGTCTTCCCCAGTGTTGAGTCCAGGAGGACAATCCTTGCCCTAGTGCTGATCCAAGCCTTCCAGCTCCTAAAGGAACCTCTTGAAGAGGATCCTGAGGTGCCCATGCTGCTGCCCAGGTGCTGCTGCATCACTCCTCGGGCTCCATCCCATCCCCAGGGCTCCATCCCCAGCTCCCTGTGAGGCCACAGAGTGCCTGTGGCTGCCAGGCCCTATCTGGCTGCAGCTGCAGTTCCTCCTGCAGCTTCTTGCTGTTGCTGTGCAATCAATCTCTTGTCTCTGCTGCTGCTGCCTTGACATCTAGTGATTTCTCTTTCTGTGCAGGCTTCAGAGGGATGTAAATTGAGGCAGGGCTGGGTCCTGCTGCCTGTTTTGAGGCTGTGTTTGGAGGTTGGACTGTGCTTGAGCAGCTGCTCTGCAGGGCAGGGCTGAGGGAGAGCAGAGGCAGCCCTGGTGCCAGGGCAGGTAGTTTATTTTTAGCAGTGGTGTTGAATTCTTCTGGCCTGGCCAGATGGTTCCTTGTCTTATTGCATGCTTGGGCTGATGAAACAGTAGATCTTGGGTGTGTGTGTTGTGCCTTGCTTGGCTCAGCAGCTCAGGGGAACAAGGCCTGGCTGTGCTGCTGGGCACCAGGATGCTCCTGAGGCACCAATGGGGCCAAGCAGCCTAATAGCATCCTGGCNACAGCACTAGAGATAATGGCACAAACTAGCAGCCAGCAAGTTCATCTGAACATCAGGAGGAACTGTTTTCCTCTGAGGATGCTGGAGCCCTGGCCCAGGGAGCTGCTGGAGTCTCCATCTCTGGAGACATTCCCAACCCAGCTGGACACATCCTGGGCAAGCTGCTCTAGGTTCTGCTGCTGGAGCAGGGAGGTTGCACTGGATGATGTCCAGAGGTCTCTTCCCACCTATACCATCCTGGGATGCTGTGGTTGGGGGTGATGCAGTGCTCAGCCTCTCAGTGTTTCAATGCCAAAGCAGCACTGCAAGGTTCAGTTCAGCCTCCTGTGGGTCTCCTGCCATTGCCTTGTGTGCCTGGATGGGCTCTGAGCATCCCTGTGCAGGAGATGGGATGCAGGAGCTCCACTCCCCAGCTCACCTGCTGCTCCTGCCTCTCTGCTGCACTCAGTGGATTTGGTTTCATGCTCTCAGTGGCACAAAGGCAATGTTCCCTGCAGTAGAGAGAGGTCTTTAACTAAAAGCTTTCTATTCATCCCAGCTCCTGATTAAAATGCTCTTGCTCCCCTGTGGGTGTGTGAGGAGGCACTGGGCTGGCCCAGCAGGCTCTGTGAGGCTGGCCAAGGTTTCCTTCTCCCTTCCCCTGCTGCTGGAGGAGGCTCTGCCTGCTTTATGGAGCAAGGCAGCCCTGTTCCTGCCAGCTGCTGTGCCCATGGGGTGCCCACCAACACTTGCAGCAATGTTCTCCTCTCCTCCAGGCTTCCCAGCCCCATCCCTATGGGCATGGCTGTGCCAGCAGGGACACTCAGCTCCTCCCTGATGGCTGAGGCACTGCTTTTGGGCCTGAGCTCAGCTCTCTTGCTCAGCCAAGTGCTCTCCTGCCTCTTCCAAAGAGAAGGGGAGGATAAATCTGCTGGAGGTAGGCAGGTGTTTGGCTAACCTCATGCTGCATGCTCTGGAGATTCCTTGGACCTGCTGCAGGTCACCAGTGGGATGTTTGCTCCTGGGACAAGCACTGCTCTGTGCTCTCCTGGCTTGCTGATGGCTTCAGGGCTTCCCTCAACCCAAAAGCCTGACTTGTGCAGCCTCTGGGGCTGGAGTGAAGCTCTCTCAGAGCTCCTGTGGAGGAAGGTGGAAGTCCCTGGCTTCCTGCATGGCTTTGGGACTCCTCCTTTGTACCATCTGCTGTGGACAAGATGGGAGCCAACATCCTGGGCTTGTGTGCTGGGCCCTGCTGGCTTCAGTGTGCTGGAAGATGCTGCCTGGAGTGCTTGGTTGGGATGAGCTGTGTTCTTAGGCTCTGCTTTGTTGCCTGGAGTGCTTGGTTGGGATGAGCTGTGTTCTTAGGCTCTGCTTTGTTGCCTGGAATGCTTGGTTGGGATGAGCTGTGTTCTTAGGCTGGAAGATGCTGCCTGGAGTGCTTGGTTGGGATGAGCTGTGTTCTTAGGCTGTGGTTTGCTCTGCTGACTCACTTCCAGCAGCTCTCTGATAACTTGAACACATGACTTCATCTCAAGGCAGAAGGAGAGAAGCTGAGAGCCTTGGGGCAGCCTCTGCCCTTCTGCTGGCTTTGGGCAAGCTGAGCTGCAGCATCCTTGGGGCAGAATGCAGCAGGCTGTGGAGGTGAAGGAGATCAGGAGGAGATGATGTCTGCTCCAGCAGTTCCCATGGAGGCCAGCAGCATGGTGTTGAGCTTGCTTTGGAAGCAAAGGCTTTGGGAGCTCAGGGGGTGTCCCTGGGAGAGCAGGAAGCCAGCCCAGCAGAGCAGTGCCAGGAGCTGAGCCCTCAGCAAGTCCCCATGTGTGCCCCAAAGCCTTGTCTCTAGTCTCACTTCCCCAAAGCTATTTCTGAAGCCTGGAGGTTCTTGCTAAGCAGCTGGAACTTGTCTTGCTTCATGCCTGCCACGGATGCCATGCTGGGGCAGCTTGTCCTCTGCTGGAGGCAGCAGTGGTGCCTGTGCTGGTGCTCACAGCGAGGACACAAAGCCAGGTCACTCTGCTGGCTGCCTGAGCTTAGGAGCCCCTAGTTGTTCCCCTGGCACACAGGCAGGATGCAATCCCTTTGCAGATCCCTCTGTGCAGCAGGAGGTTCACCTCCTTTCTTTCCTCTCTGAACTTGGGGCATCAGAGCTAAATTAGACTTAGCCCTGTTGGGATAAAGCTTCCTGTGAGAGCAGGTAAGCCAGGACTGTGTCTCCATCAGGGCCCAGGGATGGCTGGAAGAGCCCAGGAGCAGCCTGCAGCAGCTCCACACCTTCTCCATCCTCTAGGCTCTTCTGCTGGGATGTCCTTGTGCTCTGTGCTTGCTGGATGCTCCCTCAGGGCCGTGGCTCAGTGGCATGGAGTGAGAGGGAGAGTTGGACTGGATGAGCTTGGGAGGTCTCTTCCCACCTCCCTGGTTCTGTGCTTGTGCTCCCTTCAAGGTGTTGGTAGCTCTGCTGACCTCCAGCTGCTCTGCTGACCTCCAGCTGCTCTGCTGTCACTGTGCTGCTTTGCTGGTGGCAGCAAGAGCTTTCCAGTGAGCTCCATCCCCAGCCTTCCTCCAACCTCCTGAGCTCCTTGAGTATTGGGATGCTCCAGGGAGCAATCCCTGCCAGGCTTGGCCTTGCTGTGAGGTCCTGCTGAGGCAAGGAGCCATCCTCCTGCACTGCAGCATGCTGGAGGCTGTTGGAGAGTGGGAAGGCTGGGAGAGGGAGGAGAAGCTCCTTGCTGTTCCTCTTAATTGCTCTCCCACTTGTGCAGCAGAGCAAGCGAGGAGCTGAGTCCCTGGGGAGCACTGCCTGCTGCTCTCCTCCCCAGCAGCACCCTCCCTGCTCTTGGCCAACTCAGGAGACATCCCTCTCTCTTTTGACTCCCTCTGCCTTCCCTGGGTGGGAGAGTGATCCTTAGGTGTGTGGAAGAGTGAAAGCTCTGGAGCAGGGCTGAGGAGTGCTCTGGATGGTTCCCAGGGATGCTTCTGTAGAGCTGCTGTGGGTCTGTGGGGGTCAGCAAGGTGCAGATGCTGCCCTGGGGGGGAAGGTTCTGCTGCTAGCACCCAGCCCTTGCTGTCTGGGGACAAGCAAGCTCTGAGCTGTTCCCTCGGAGGCTTGGTGGGGGTTGGAGCAAGATGTGCTCCATGTGATGAAGAGGAACAAGGCAGGAATCACTCTGCTGTGTGCTGGGAGAAGCTTGCTTGGCTTCTCTCAGGGGTGATGCTGGGTCAGTGCTGGTGCTTGAGGAATGGATGCTGAGGTCTAGGAGGAGTGGGGAGGCTGAGGAGCTGCATTCCACTGCCATGGTTCCTTCTNGGGGATGCGCGCCGGGGGATGCGCGCCGGGGGATGCGCGCCCGGGATGTGCCCGGCCTCTGCCTGGTGGCAGCAATCCTGCAGCCCCTGCTCCATGCCCAGCTCTGCTGTTGCCAGGGGAACAAACCTGCTCCAAGTCCTCCTGCCAGCTCCCTGCTCCTTGAGGCATTCCCTTGGATAGGCAATGGTGTCTCAGGTTGGCTGAGGAGCTCAAGAGCATCTTGGGCTGCTGAGGAGCTGCCTGAGCTCCCAAGGCCTTGGCTGAGATGATGTTTGGGTTCTTTTCTCTCCTCAGAAGCCAAGTTGACAAGCTCTGTGTCCCCAGGGCTGTTCTCCATGCCTCCTGCGTGGATAATGAAGACCTTTCAGGTTGCCAGAGAGTATTTTTGGCTTCTGAGTGTTGCCTCCATTGACAGTTGGGCTGTTTTTCTCTCCAGGGGCTGGGAATGGTGCCTGTGGCAGGTGGAGAAAAGGGGAAGGCTGCAGCCAGCCCTGGAAGTTCTGGGGGTGGAGGTGAGGATCAGAACTCCTTGAGGATTTGGCACAACTACTGCCCAGAGTCTTCCTTGCTCCCCAGAGAGACTTCATCCTGCCCAGGCTGTGATGGGATCTGTGCTGGCCAAGCTCTGCTCCTAGGAGGGAGCAAGCAGCTTCAGGGGAANAGCTGAGTCCCTGGGGAGCACTGCCTGCTGCTCTCCTCCCCAGCAGCACCCTCCCTGCTCTTGGCCAACTCAGGAGACATCCCTCTCTCTTTTGACTCCCTCTGCCTTCCCTGGGTGGGAGAGTGATCCTTAGGTGTGTGGAAGAGTGAAAGCTCTGGAGCAGGGCTGAGGAGTGCTCTGGATGGTTCCCAGGGATGCTTCTGTAGAGCTGCTGTGGGTCTGTGGGGGTCAGCAAGGTGCAGATGCTGCCCTGGGGGGGAAGGTTCTGCTGCTAGCACCCAGCCCTTGCTGTCTGGGGACAAGCAAGCTCTGAGCTGTTCCCTCGGAGGCTTGGTGGGGGTTGGAGCAAGATGTGCTCCATGTGATGAAGAGGAACAAGGCAGGAATCACTCTGCTGTGTGCTGGGAGAAGCTTGCTTGGCTTCTCTCAGGGGTGATGCTGGGTCAGTGCTGGTGCTTGAGGAATGGATGCTGAGGTCTAGGAGGAGTGGGGAGGCTGAGGAGCTGCATTCCACTGCCATGGTTCCTTCTGGATCTCAAGAGGAGCAGCTCCAGAGCCACCTGACAGCTAGCTTGAGGCTGATCCTGCTGAAGGTTAAGCTCTCAGCTCCAGATCTGTAGAAGTGATGATGCCCAAGCACTGCTCAGGCAATTCCCCAAAGGAAACTCCTGGATCTCCTGTGCCTAGCTGGATGCTCCCTGGTTCCTCCCCTTCTCCTCTCTGCAGATGCCCCAGGAGCACATCTCTGACCATCACCACCTCCTCCTCAGCCTGTGCAATTCCTGCAGGAGCAGGCTGTGCTTTCGCGCCGGGGNCTGCCTGAGCTCCCAAGGCCTTGGCTGAGATGATGTTTGGGTTCTTTTCTCTCCTCAGAAGCCAAGTTGACAAGCTCTGTGTCCCCAGGGCTGTTCTCCATGCCTCCTGCGTGGATAATGAAGACCTTTCAGGTTGCCAGAGAGTATTTTTGGCTTCTGAGTGTTGCCTCCATTGACAGTTGGGCTGTTTTTCTCTCCAGGGGCTGGGAATGGTGCCTGTGGCAGGTGGAGAAAAGGGGAAGGCTGCAGCCAGCCCTGGAAGTTCTGGGGGTGGAGGTGAGGATCAGAACTCCTTGAGGATTTGGCACAACTACTGCCCAGAGTCTTCCTTGCTCCCCAGAGAGACTTCATCCTGCCCAGGCTGTGATGGGATCTGTGCTGGCCAAGCTCTGCTCCTAGGAGGGAGCAAGCAGCTTCAGGGGAAGCTGTGATGCTCCTGGCACCTTGCCCCTCAATGCCCCAGAGGAGCAGAGCTTGAGGACGTCAGGAGCCCAGAGCCAAGCAGCCTGGCTGGGAATGGCTCCTGGAGCCTGCTGCCTGTCACCCTGGAGGAGCTGGCAGCTTCTCCTTGCCCTTCTGCCTGCTGCCAGGCCCTCAGGGCTGCAGAAGGAGAGGAGATGCTGTCAGCAGGCTTGGGATGTGCTTGGGTCAGCCTCTGCCCTAGCATCATGCAACGGGATGATCCTTTAATTGGGATGAATGGCTGGAAGAGAGCTGAGGCAGGCAAGTGTCAGGCTGAGCCATGGCTGAGCAGAGGTGAGGGATGGGGAGGAAGCTCCTGGAGCAGGAGGATGTGATGCAGAGCAGGTTCAGCCAGCTCAGTGTGCTCCATTTGGGAACTGACTTGGAATCCTGACAGGGTGTGAAACAGACAACGTTTGCTTGGGGTTTTTTTGGGGGGGGAAACACCTTTTTGTGGGTGTGATGATGCTCAGCAAGTCTGAAGGGCAGGGAAGTGCTTCCCTGGGGGTGGTTGCTGAAGGAGTTTTGCTATCCCTGGGCTGACTCTGCTTCTGTAGCTCCTAGGAGGAATAGTCCTGCAGTGCTTTCCAGAGGGACCAGACTGCTTCTGGCTGCAGACAGAGGAGATCTAGGTGCTGGAAAGGATGGTTCAGTGTGTGCTCTGTAGAGCATCCAGAGGAGTGCCAAGTGCAGCAGAGATGCTGGGATGCTGAGAGGCAGGAAGGTTGCTGGCAGGGGGGAAGCATCTCTCCCAGGCTCTGAACCCTTAGCTAGCTGTTTTCTCCATGTTCCTCAGCTTGTCCTTTGGTGTTAACATCTGATTTGTGATGCTGGCAGCTTCAGAAGAGCCTGGAGCTCAGCAGCACTCCTGGGGCTGGCTGCTGGCCACGTCCTCTCTGTGCTCTCTCCTCTCCTGCTTTGTGTGTGTGGCAGAGAGCTCAGAGCCTGCCTGGGGCATCTCCAGGGAGAAGCCTGAGCCTGTTGGAGCAGCTCTGGGGTTGGAAAGCCTTTGGCAAAGAGAGGAGCTTGCCCTGAAGCAGCCCTTGAGCCAGCTGGGCACAAGATGCTCTTGGAAGGTGCTTGGGGAAGGAGAGATGCTACTCGTGTCCAAGGATGCTTGAGGAACTTGTGCCCTGGGGCTGAGCTGAGCTGTGTGTCCTGAGTGGAGATGAGGGCTCTCTGCTCCTGCTTGGGACACACAGCAGCTCAGCCTCTGGAGCTCCAGTGCCATGGAAAAGCAGTGGTTGTGTGGGAAGTGGGAAGCCTCTTGGGCACAGGCTCAGGAGGAGAGTGGAATTCTCCTCTGAGTTCCATCTGTGAGGCTGCAGGATGAGGGGAGGAAGAGGCAGGCTGGCTGGGGCAGCCTTTGGATGCTGCCAGCTCCATGGATGCTGCAGGAGTGCCTCAAGCCTCCTGCCTGGGTGGGGAGGAGCAGGGGGTGTGCTCTGAGCATCACTGCTCCATCCTGCCCTTGGGGACCCTGCTCTCTGCTGCTGTGTCCAGAGCATTGAGATGTGAGGAGGAAAGATGAGAGCCTCTCCTCTTGGTCCTGGAGAGGAGTGATCAACTCCAGCTTGAGCTGAGCTCCTTCCTTAGCACTTTGGGTTGCTGCCCTGCTCCCAAACTAGTGCTTTGTGAGCCATCTGCTGAGAGCTGAGAGGCAGAGCTGCTGCTGCTGGGATGTCTGCTGAGTGCTTGCCCAGGCAGGGCAGCTCCTACAGGGATCCCTTTCCCTGTTCCTGCCTCCCCTGGAGAGGCTGGCCTGCAGCTCCAATGACACTCTCCAATTACCAGGTCAGCAGCATCTCAAGTAAGCTGCCAGGCTTGGCATCATCTGAGCTTCTCCCTCTTGTCAGGTGCAGCTTCTGGAGTGCCTGTGCTGCCTTATTTTCCTTCCCAAGCCTCCTTTCTCTCTCTCTGCACTTTGGCTCCAGACCATCTGGGATGCTAAGCCATCCCAGCCGTGGGTTGTGTGGAAGCAGGGCAGGCTTTGGGGAGGACTTGGTGTGCATCTCCCACCCCCAGCATCTCCTGCAGCTTCCCAGAGCTCATTGCCAAGCCTTGTTTCATCTTGGTCCCTGGGGAACTTGGATTAATCACCCAGAGAGAACTTGTTGTTTCATCTGGTGGAGGTGGTGCTGAGGGGCTGGCTGCCAGAGCTCTGGAGCTGGTGGGTGAGAGCAGAGGTGGTGCCAGGTAGCCAGGGATGTCCCCAGGGGCTGACTCCATCCCTGAGCACAGAGGAGCTGCAGGAGATGGAGGAGAAGCTGCTCAGCTGCTCTTCCTCTGAGCCCTTTGGGTCAGAAAGGACTTTTCCAGCTCCTGCACTCAGCAGCTTGCTCAGAGCCTGAAGGTCTAACCTGGGATGCTTCCAGGGACATCTCCCACCTCTCTGGGCAAGCTGGGCCAGGCTCTCCCCACCCTCAGTGAGGAACAATTCCTCCTTCTCTCTAGTCTAAATCTCCTCTTTTAGCTCCAAACCATCACCCCTTGGCCTGTCCCAACAGCTCCTGCTCTCCCAGGGGAGCTGCCTGCTTGTCCTCCCTGGCCCTGGAGCTGGATCCCTCCTGCTCCAGCCCAGCAGCATCCTGGTGCCCTGCTGGGGCAGTGAGCAGCAGTGTCCCCAGGGTTGTCACTGGGGCTGTCAGGGAGCAGTTAGAGGTGATGTTGAGACACAGATTGCAGCTGGCACCTGGCTGCAGAGCAGCTGAGGCAGTGGCAGGGCTGTGCTGGGGCAGCTGCTGCCATTCCCACCAGCTCCTTGCCTGGCCCAGGGGGAAAAGGAGCCCACAAGAAAGGGATTTGTGCTTGCTGTGGGCTGCTGAGGGCTTGGTTCTGGTGCCCAGCTGGCCCTGGCTGTGTCCTGCCTGAGGGCTTGGGTTGAGGAGGCTCAGCTCCATGCTGATGTGATCCATGTGAGCATCTCTAGGCAAGGCCTGGGAATGGCAGCAGCCTCTGTGCCGAGGGGAGCTGCTCTTCCAGGCTCTCTGAAGAGCTTTTTGTGCTGCCATTTGGGCCTCTGTGCCCATCCCTGCCTGCCCAGGTGGGAGGCAGGAGCAGTGTCCTTGGCTGCTGGGGATGGCACTGCTGGGATGCTCTGCTTGCTGCTCCCAAAGGGAGAGATGTGGAGATGGAGCAGAGCTGGATTTTGGCAATGCCTGGGGTGGAGGGAAGCATCCTGAGCTGCAGAAGGTAGGCAAGATGTGGTCCCCATGCTGCTTCCCTCCTCTGCCTGCACATGCCCTGCAGCCTGGGCCTCCCTCACCCCTGGCAAGGCTCTGCTGGCCCTGGCAGGCCACACCACAGCACCCTGGGGAGCCTTCAGCTGCTCCTAGCTGCATCTCTGGGTGCTCCTCAGGCCCTCATGGAGAGGGAATGGAGCTCAGTCCCAGCCCTGATGCTGTCATTGTCCCCTTGGCCAGCCCCAGCTGTGCCTCAGCCTTGGCTTCATTGGCATGCAGAGGATGCTGTCAGCTCCTTGCTGCTGTGCCAGAGGAGAGCTGCAGACTTGCTGGCAGTGCTGCTGTTCATCTGTGTGCTCACATCCTGCCAAGATTCCTTTTCCTCCCCATCCTAGGCCATCAGGAACATTCCTGAGGAGTCCCCAGGCTTGTGACTGATGGAGGGATCCAGGAGCTGGGAGGAAGCTGAGAGGTTGCTGCAGGTCCTGCTCTCCTCCCTGAGCTGCTTCCAGCACATCTGGCTGCAGCTGGCACATCTGGCAGAGCCACAGCTGCTGCTTGGCTGTTGGCCCCAGCCAGGAGCATGTGTGGGGCTGAATTATTCAGCCTGCAAGTGGCTCTCTGTTACAGCTTAGCTCCAGGAGAGATGCTGATGAAGTATTTAAGGTGTGAGCTGGGCTGAGGTTCCCTGATGGATAATTGATGTGCTGCTGGCTCTGGCTTGGCTTTGGGAGAGGAGCAGCTCCTGCAGCATCCTGCAGCTCCCCAGGCACTGCCTGCCTTGGCACCTAAGCTTGCCACTGATCCTCTCCCAAAGCCAAGGAGCAGAGGGAGGCCTCAGCTTCCTTGCAGAGCTGGGAAGGAAAAGCATGGAGCTTGGTACCACAGGAGTGTTTCAGCCTGCCCCTTTCCCCAAGAGGGATTGGCACAAACGAGAGGATTCCTGCTCCTCAGGGATGTCATCCCCATGGCTGAGCTCCTCACCTGAGTGGCTCAGTTCTGTGGGGAGCAGGAGGAGCAGGAGCATCCTCCTCCTCCTCCTGGGGAAAGGGCAAGGTGATCCTGATCCTGCCTGTGTGTGTCCATGCTCCATCCCTTCCCAGGAGCCAGCCTGGGATGAGTTAATGATGGCTGGAAGTCCTGCTTGGGAGGAGCTTGGTGTTTCCTTCACCTCTTCCTTCCCCCTCCTCTTGCTCCTGTTCTGGGAGCAGGAATGCCTCTCCACACTCCTGATCCCTGCTCCCTAGCTCCTCTCCCTGCTCCCTGGCTCCTCTCCTGCTCAGCCCAAGCCCAGGATGCTGCTGAGCATCTTCTTCCCAGGCCTTGGCCAAACCCTGCTGGATTCCAAGGGATGGAGACTGCTCCCTGCTCCTGGGGGATGTGTGTGTCAGGAGCAGGTGGGACAGGACAGGACAGGGATGTGTGTGTCAGGAGCAGGTGGGACAGGACAGGGATGTGTGTGTCAGGAGCAGGTGGGACAGGACAGGGATGTGTGTGTCAGGAGCAGGGGGACAGGACAGGACAGGATATTTGTGTCCCTGCTGCATCCTCTGGGCACAGACACACAGCAGCATGGATTGGCCACAAGCCTCTGAGATCCCTGGGGTTGTTCCCCACTGGATTTCTGTGGGGAAAACTGCTGTGGAGCCTGTTGAGGAGCTGGAGATGTTAGTTGTGTGGTTGGGAGAAGTCAGGAAGCTTTTAGGCCAAGCTGAGGATTAACTGCAGAGAGTGCAAATTGCAGCTCAGCCTCTCTCTGTCTCTCTGTGCTGATTAAAAGCTGTCAAGTGCTGTCAGAAATCCAGGATTTTCCCCCCTTTTTTGGTCATTTCCATGTCTCAGTGGCTGCTTTGGATGTTGGGAGTCTGATCTGTGGGCAGCATGTTGGGAATGCACAGCTAACCCCCCTGGAGCAGCACAAAGCTCCTGCCCACAGCTCCTTCCCTTCAGCATCCATAATCCCAATGCCAAGCTCTTTCCTCCTTGCTTAGGGAGTGGAATCCTTCTCCAAAGGACAATTCCCACAGGTTGTCAGGGAGCTGAGAGAGGCTCAGCATCATCTTCAAGCTCCATCTGCTCAGTCCTGGCTCCATCAGCTCCCTGGGGAGGTTTTTTGGGCTCCTCCTGAGGTTTCATTTGGGAGATGAACCTTCCTTGTGCCTGCTGGCTCTCCATCTGTCTGCCTCAGCTGAGGATCTGCTGGATGCATCCCTTGCCCAAGGAAGGTGGGATGCAGGCTTCCCTGCAGCAGCCATGGCTCTTGTGGGCAGAGAAGGACTCCAGGGAGGGATTAGAGGTGACATCCCAGAATTATTCATCTGCTGAAGGGTTTGGTGTGGAGCAGGAGGGCAGGGAATTGATGAGCTCCTTCCTCAGCTCTCCAGGACAAGGAGCTCATACAATGCCATTAGAGGCAGAGATGGAGCTGGGCTAGGGCAGGAATTGCTAGGCAGGATGGATTCCTGCAGGAAGCCATTTGTCCCAGTGTCCAGAGGCTTGGGGAAGGACTGGATACCTTCCTTGCCACCTAATGAGGTTTGGGGATGGGAGCTGAGGCAGGGAATGCTTGAGCATCTCCAGGCAGCTTGCTGCTCTCCTGGCATCTCCAAGGCCTGGGGCAGAGCTTGTGGATGCAGCTGCTTGTGGGCTCAGCAGGAGCTGTGATGCTCTGGGGTGGCACAAGGGCACTGCTTCCCCTGCAGCATCCTTCAGCTGTCCCAGCCATCCAGCTCTGGGCAAGTGCTTCCCAAAGATGGGATCCAGAGCAAGGCTGGAGCATGCTGGATACAGGGAGTGCCCCTGCTGCACTCAGGTTTCTTTGGAGCCTTCTCTTCCCAGCTCTCACATCATCCCTGTGGCCTCCTCCCCTGGACTCTCTCCACCAGCTCCATGTCTCTCCTGTTGCCATCATCTCTCCCTCACATGGAGGGAATGCACTCCAGAACCTGCCTGCCTGCTCCAAGTGATGCTGCAGGCACCTTGCTCTTCCAGGATGGGCTCAGCAGCCTCAGAGCCCTGGAGGTTGTTCTCCAACCCTGGGAGCATCCTGGGCTTGCCTGCTGCTGGGGATGCTGGGCAGGCTCCCTGCCTTAGCCTGGTGCCAGCATAAGGAGCTTAGAGCTTGGATCAAGAGCTTTTCCTGGGCAGAAGGCACTGGGCTGGGCAGGATTTTGTATTCCAGGAGGCAATCCTCCAGGCTGGCTGTCTCTTTTTGGGCAGAGTGCCCAGCTGTCTGCTCTGTGCTGGAGGGAGCAGCCAGGGTCAGCTGTGCTGGGGATGCTCCTCTGCATCCCTCTGCACTTGGCAGAGGAGCAAGCAGCAGCAGCTCTGCTGGAGCACAAGGCAGGGGCACAGACAGGCAGCACAGAAGCTGTGGGCAAAGCCTCTCAGCTCAAGGTGCTGATGCCTCCTCCAGAGCCAGGGCTGCTCCTTGCTCCTCTGAGGAGTTTTGGGGCCTCCTCTGGGCTTGCTCCAGCAGCTCCATGTCCTCCTTGTGCTGATGAGAGCTCCAGAGGTGGGCATGGTCCTCCAAGGGATAGTTGTGGAGGTGATGCTCCTCAGAGCTACCTGGCTGGCCTCTCCCCCAGGCAATGCTGGAGGCTCCTGGCCTCTTCCCCAGGCGATGCTGGAGGCTCCTGGCCTCTCCTCCAGGCGATGCTGGAGCCTCCTGGCCTCTTCCCCAGGCGATGCTGGAGCCTCCTNGGTGGCACAAGGGCACTGCTTCCCCTGCAGCATCCTTCAGCTGTCCCAGCCATCCAGCTCTGGGCAAGTGCTTCCCAAAGATGGGATCCAGAGCAAGGCTGGAGCATGCTGGATACAGGGAGTGCCCCTGCTGCACTCAGGTTTCTTTGGAGCCTTCTCTTCCCAGCTCTCACATCATCCCTGTGGCCTCCTCCCCTGGACTCTCTCCACCAGCTCCATGTCTCTCCTGTTGCCATCATCTCTCCCTCACATGGAGGGAATGCACTCCAGAACCTGCCTGCCTGCTCCAAGTGATGCTGCAGGCACCTTGCTCTTCCAGGATGGGCTCAGCAGCCTCAGAGCCCTGGAGGTTGTTCTCTAACCCTGGGAGCATCCTGGGCTTGCCTGCTGCTGGGGATGCTGGGCAGGCTCCCTGCCTTAGCCTGGTGCCAGCATAAGGAGCTTAGAGCTTGGATCAAGAGCTTTTCCTGGGCAGAAGGCACTGGGCTGGGCAGGATTTTGTATTCCAGGAGGCAATCCTCCAGGCTGGCTGTCTCTTTTTGGGCAGAGTGCCCAGCTGTCTGCTCTGTGCTGGAGGGAGCAGCCAGGGTCAGCTGTGCTGGGGATGCTCCTCTGCATCCCTCTGCACTTGGCAGAGGAGCAAGCAGCAGCAGCTCTGCTGGAGCACAAGGCAGGGGCACAGACAGGCAGCACAGAAGCTGTGGGCAAAGCCTCTCAGCTCAAGGTGCTGATGCCTCCTCCAGAGCCAGGGCTGCTCCTTGCTCCTCTGAGGAGTTTTGGGGCCTCCTCTGGGCTTGCTCCAGCAGCTCCATGTCCTCCTTGTGCTGATGAGAGCTCCAGAGGTGGGCATGGTCCTCCAAGGGATGGCTGTGGAGGTGATGCTCCTCAGAGCTACCTGGCTGGCCTCTCCTCCAGGTGATGCTGGAGGCTCCTGGACTCTCCCCCAGGTGATGCTGGAGGCTCCTGGCCTCTTCCCCAGGTGATGCTGGAGCCTCCTGGCCTCTCCCCAGAGATGCCAGAAGATCCAGTAGATCTTCCCTGCCATGCTGAATGCAGTGCATGATGCTGGGAAGAGGTTGCTGCTGAGCCCTGCAGCTCCATGCACAAGCCCAGCACCAGGAGAGTGCTGGGAGCACTCCTGGCTTTCCTCAGCTCAGTGCTTCAGCATCTCAAGCCTGCATCTTGGGCAAGGGTAGAAAGTGCAGCAGCATCCTCCTCCTCCTCAGAGTTGCTAATTGCAGCTGCTGGGGAAATCTGATTAGGTGCCTAATGAAGTTACCAAGTGAGCTCCAAAGCTCCTGAGTCATGGCTATGGCACAAAGAGGGAGCACACACTTCTTTCTCCATAGCAGACTTGCTCAGCTCGGCAGAGATTTGCCCCAAAGTGCCAAGGGCAAGGTGAAGACATCCCCAGTATCCCTGAGGAGGTTTGGGGAGCAAAGGTGTTCTAGAAGCTTTGCTTTTCAGAGGGAAGCAGCCACCAGAGGAGATTTCCAGAGCCTGGGGCCCAGCCTTCTTTGGAGGAGAAGGCCATCATCAGCTGGAGGAGAGCCCAGGAGCCTCCAGCATCAGCTGGGGAGAGGCCAGGAGCCTCCAGCATCGCCTGGGGAGAGGCCAGGAGGCTCCAGCATCAGCTGGGGAACATCCAGAGCCTCCAGCATCGCCTGGGGAGAGGCCGGGAGGCTCCAGCATCAGCTGGGGAGCATCCAGAGCCTCCAGCATCGCCTGGGGAGAGGCCAGGAGCTCCAGCCCTGGCTGCTGGCATTGCTGTGAGCCTTGCTGAGCATGCCTGCTGCTGCCCAGCCTCCAGCAGACCTTGATTGAGTTTGGACACACACTTCGGGACAAATCTTTGCTAATAGAGTTCTGATTCCTTCCTTCCTGCTGCCTGGATGCCTCTGTCTGTGCTGGGAGATGTCAGCAATGCTTCTGGATGTGCTTGTTGCTGACAGCAGCCCCAGGGAGAGGTCCCAGGAGGAGCTCCTGTGCTTCCCAAACCTTCAGGGTTTGGGAAAAGGAGAACAGAACTGGAGCTAGCAGGGCCCAGGGGAGCTTTGGTGGCAAGCATCCCTTGCCTTTTGCTGCTTCCTTTGGAGAGGTCTGAGACACATTTGGTCTGCACAGGATGCAGGGATGCTGCTGGCACCTGCAGCTGAGGAGGTGCTGCCAGGCTCTGGTGCTTGAAGGGATGTGGAATTAGCTCTGGATGCTTCAGTTTGGAAGTCTGGGCACCTTGGGATTAGTTTCCTTAAGCTGTTCCAGGAAGGCTGACACTCACTGACATGTCTGTGTGAGGAGAAGGAGAGAGAGATGCTGGGGGTGAGAGGAGAAGGAGAGAGAGATGCTGGGGGTGAGAGGAGAAGGAGAGAGAGATGCTGGGG
>VWZO01020522.1:729138-744095 GCA_013396975.1 Bucco capensis | reverse complement strand
ATGAGCATCCCTTTCCCCCTGGGCATCCCTTTCCCCCTGGGCATCCCTTTCCCCATGAGCATCCCTTTCCCCCTGGGCATCCCTTTCCCCATGAGCATCCCTTTCCCCCTGGGCATCCCTTTCCCCCTGGGCATCCCTTTCCCCATGAGCATCCCTTTCCCCCTGGGCATCCCTTTTCCCATGGGCATCCTTTTCCCCATGGAGCCTGGAGGGGCAGGGAGAGGGCAAGCAAGGGCTTCCAGGATCAAGCCATCCCTTCTTCTTGTCCTCTCCTCCAGCCAGCTGAAAGAGGCAGACAAAGACAGGAGGTTGTCCGTGGAGATCTGGGATTGGGACCTGACCAGCAGGAATGACTTCATGGGCTCCTTGTCCTTTGGCATTTCTGAGCTGCAGAAGTCAGGAGTGGATGGATGGTAAGAGCTGTGTCCCAGGCACACAGCATCCTCGTGTCCAAGGATGCCCAAGGCTCTCCCATCCTTGTGCTTCCTGCCCAAGGTGCCCCAGCTCCACCTCTCAGCTGCTGGGAATCTCTGCAGGGCTGGGAGATGCCCCATGGAGCATCCAGAGGTGATCCTGATGTTCTTCTCCTTGGCTCTCTCCAGGTTTAAGCTGCTGAGCCAGGAGGAGGGAGAATACTTCAACGTGCCAGTGCCTCCGGAGGGGGAGGAAGGCAACGAGGAGCTGAGGCAGAAGTTTGAGGTGAGCTTGGGAGCACAGAGCAAGGCATAGCCCATCCTTCCATCCTCTCCTTCCCAAGGGAAGGTCTCCCTTTCTTTTGGGGGAGCTGGCAGAAGCTGTCAGGAGCATTCCCTGTACTCGTTGCCAGAGGCAGGAGGCTTTTCCCAGGGGGAAGCAGCAGTGGCAGGGCTGTTTTGGGCCCTTTGGCTCTGCAGGCAGCAGCATCTCTCCGGTGCTGCGTGGCTGCTGCAGCTCACCTTGGATGCATCAGGAGCTTTGCAGCCTGCAGAACCTTGCAAGAAGCAATGAGCAGCAGCCAAGGCTTTGGAGAGGAGTGGGAAGGCTCCTACCTGGAGGAGCTGTGCTCCAGCAGCCCCAATTGAACTGCTGGAATCAGCTGAATGGAATTTCATGCTAGGCTGAGCTCAGGGCGAGTCTCTCCGAGCTCAGGATTAAAGGACAAGATGCTGAGAGAGAGCTTCCAGCTCTCTGGAGCAGGGAGGATGCTTCCTCAGGGATGCAGCAGGAGAAAGTTGTTTGGCCCAGGCTGCCCAGA
Source organism: Bucco capensis (assembly GCA_013396975.1). Classification (NCBI taxonomy): domain Eukaryota; kingdom Metazoa; phylum Chordata; class Aves; order Piciformes; family Bucconidae; genus Bucco; species Bucco capensis. Next base: position 742,861 of record VWZO01020522.1, on the reverse strand, counting down.
GAGCTTGGGGAGTCTCCTGGGGTGCAGAGATCCCAAAGGCACCTGCAGGGGATCCTGGGCTGGATGAGCCCTTCCCTCCCCATGCAGGATGCTGGGGCTCAGCCTCCCAGAGCAGGGCACTGAGGAGCTCTTGTCCCTGCTGGCACTCAGCTGTCCCTTTTGTCCCCATCTTTGCAGAGAGCCAAGATTGGCACAGGCTCCAAGGCTGCCGAGGAGAAGACAAGCAATGCCATCTCCAAGCTGGATAACAATGGCAGCAGGGACAGGATGAAGCTCTCGGACTTCAACTTCCTGATGGTGCTGGGCAAAGGAAGCTTTGGGAAGGTGCAGTACCTCCAGGGCCTGGGCTGGGCACACTGCTGCCACCTGTGCTGGGGACACTGCTGCCACCTGCTCTGGGGACACTGCTGCCACCTGCGCTGGGGACACTGCTGGCACTGTTGTCACCATGGTAGGGACACTGGTGTCAGGACAGTGGGGACTCAGGTGGCACTGGTACTGTGGTAGGGGACACTGGTGGCAGTGGTAGGGACACTGGTGGCACTGTGATAGGAGCTTTGGTGTCAAATGTGGTGGGGACACTGGTGGCACTGTGGTGGGGACACTGGTGGCACTGTGATAGGAGCTTCGGTGTCAAATGTGGAGGGGACACTGGTGGCACTGTGCTGACAGCACTGGTGGCACTGTGATAGGAGTTTTGGTGGCACTGTGCTGGGGACACTGGTGGCACTGTGCTGGGGACACTGGTGGCACTGTGATAGGAGTTTTGGTGTTAACTGTGCTGGGGACAATGGTGGCACTGTTGTCAGTGTGCTGGGGACACTGGTGGCACTGTTCTGGGGGCACTGGTGGGGACACTGGTGGCACTGTGCTAGTGGCACTGTGCTAGGAGTTTTGGTGTCACTGCTGGGGACACTGGTGTCACTGTGGTGGGGACACTGGTGGCACTGTGATAGGAGCTTTGGTGTCAACTGTGGTGGGGACACTGGTTTCCCAGTGCTGGGGACACTGGTGTCCCAGTTTGTTTCCCTCCAGCACTGGGTGATGCTGTCAGGATGCTGCAGCCCTGAGCTGTCACCCAGCAGAGCAGCAGTGATGCTCCCCAGCAGTGCAGTGCAGTTCTGCTCACCCAGCAGAGGGCTTNTCCTGGTTGCTGTCAGAGCATCATTCCTGGCTGCTCTCAGAGCATCATTCCTGGCTGCTCTCAGAGCATCATTCCTGGTTGCTCTCAGAGCATCATTCCTGGTTGCTCTCAGAGCATCATTCCTGGCTGCTCTCAGAGCATCATTCCTGGTTGCTCTCAGAGCATCCTCCTGGTGACTCTCAGAGCATCCTGGTTGCTGTCAGAGCATCATTCCTGGCTGCTGTCAGAGCATCATTCCTGGTTGCTGTCAGAGCATCATTCCTGGTTGCTGTCAGAGCATCATTCCTGGTTGCTGTCAGAGCATCATTCCTGGTTGCTGTCAGAGCATCATTCCTGGTTGCTGTCAGAGCATCATTCCTGGTTGCTGTCAGAGCATCATTCCTGGTTGCTGTCAGAGCATCATTCCTGGTTGCTGTCAGAGCATCATTCCTGGTTGCTGTCAGAGCATCATTCCTGGTTGCTGTCAGAGCATCATTCCTGGTTGCTGTCAGAGCATCATTCCTGGTTGCTGTCAGAGCATCATTCCTGGTTGCTGTCAGAGCATCATTCCTGGTTGCTGTCAGAGCATCATTCCTGGTTGCTGTCAGAGCATCATTCCTGGTTGCTGTCAGAGCATCATTCCTGGTTGCTGTCAGAGCATCATTCCTGGTTGCTGTCAGAGCATCATTCCTGGTTGCTGTCAGAGCATCATTCCTGGTTGCTGTCAGAGCATCATTCCTGGTTGCTGTCAGAGCATCATTCCTGGTTGCTGTCAGAGCATCATTCCTGGTTGCTGTCAGAGCATCATTCCTGGTTGCTGTCAGAGCATCATTCCTGGTTGCTGTCAGAGCATCATTCCTGGTTGCTGTCAGAGCATCATTCCTGGTTGCTGTCAGAGCATCATTCCTGGTTGCTGTCAGAGCATCATTCCTGGTTGCTGTCAGAGCATCATTCCTGGTTGCTGTCAGAGCATCATTCCTGGTTGCTGTCAGAGCATCATTCCTGGTTGCTGTCAGAGCATCATTCCTGGTTGCTGTCAGAGCATCATTCCTGGTTGCTGTCAGAGCATCATTCCTGGTTGCTGTCAGAGCATCATTCCTGGTTGCTGTCAGAGCATCATTCCTGGTTGCTGTCAGAGCATCATTCCTGGTTGCTGTCAGAGCATCATTCCTGGTTGCTGTCAGAGCATCATTCCTGGTTGCTGTCAGAGCATCATTCCTGGTTGCTGTCAGAGCATCATTCCTGGTTGCTGTCAGAGCATCATTCCTGGTTGCTGTCAGAGCATCATTCCTGGTTGCTGTCAGAGCATCATTCCTGGTTGCTGTCAGAGCATCATTCCTGGTTGCTGTCAGAGCATCATTCCTGGTTGCTGTCAGAGCATCATTCCTGGTTGCTGTCAGAGCATCATTCCTGGTTGCTGTCAGAGCATCATTCCTGGTTGCTGTCAGAGCATCATTCCTGGTTGCTGTCAGAGCATCATTCCTGGTTGCTGTCAGAGCATCATTCCTGGTTGCTGTCAGAGCATCATTCCTGGTTGCTGTCAGAGCATCATTCCTGGTTGCTGTCAGAGCATCATTCCTGGTTGCTGTCAGAGCATCATTCCTGGTTGCTGTCAGAGCATCATTCCTGGTTGCTGTCAGAGCATCATTCCTGGTTGCTGTCAGAGCATCATTCCTGGTTGCTGTCAGAGCATCATTCCTGGTTGCTGTCAGAGCATCATTCCTGGTTGCTGTCAGAGCATCATTCCTGGTTGCTGTCAGAGCATCATTCCTGGTTGCTGTCAGAGCATCATTCCTGGTTGCTGTCAGAGCATCATTCCTGGTTGCTGTCAGAGCATCATTCCTGGTTGCTGTCAGAGCATCATTCCTGGTTGCTGTCAGAGCATCATTCCTGGTTGCTGTCAGAGCATCATTCCTGGTTGCTGTCAGAGCATCATTCCTGGTTGCTGTCAGAGCATCATTCCTGGTTGCTGTCAGAGCATCATTCCTGGTTGCTGTCAGAGCATCATTCCTGGTTGCTGTCAGAGCATCATTCCTGGTTGCTGTCAGAGCATCATTCCTGGTTGCTGTCAGAGCATCATTCCTGGTTGCTGTCAGAGCATCATTCCTGGCTGCTCTCAGAGCATCCTGGTTGCTCTCAGAGCATCCTAGTGGCCCATGGATGCTCTTGGGCTGGGCTCTGGGAGCCCCAGGAGCTGTGCTTGCTGGTGGCAAGTGCTCAGCTGTGCTGGCAGCAGGGAGGAGATGTTGCTGGCAGAGCCCAGGCTGGGCTGGAACATGACTAGAGGAGAGAGCAACAAGTGCTGCTTGCTGACACAGGGGCACTGGTGCCCTGGCTAGCTGGAAGCAGTGGAAATCCAAGTGTTCTTCCTCCTGCTGCAGGTGATGCTGGCAGAGAGGAAGGGCACAGATGAACTCTATGCTGTCAAGATCCTGAAGAAGGATGTGGTCATCCAGGATGATGATGTGGAGTGCACCATGGTGGAAAAACGTGTCCTGGCTCTCTCTGGGAAGCCTCCCTTCCTGACCCAGCTGCACTCCTGCTTCCAGACCATGGTGAGTGCTGGGGACACAGCCCTGGCCATGAGGGGATGATGGACTGTGGCTGGGTGAGGAGCTCAGCTGGACCCTGGCTGCCCCAGGATCAGGATCCTGGAGCCAAGGAAGGGATCATGAGGAGGAGCAGGGCTCTGGCTGCCCAAAGAAGGGCAGAATGTTGTCCCAGCTTGTGATGCTCCACACTTGGACAGACCTCCTCCTCCTCCTTCTCCTCCTCCTCCTCCTCCTCCTCCTGTGCTGCAGGCAAGAGCCAGGAGAGCATTCCATGCCCATCCCTCTCCTCCAGGCTGGAGGCTGCCCAGCCATCTGGCTGCTTTATTCGACATCATTCATGTTGAGGTTTTTTCCTCTCTCTGAAGCATTCTCTCCTCCAGCCAAAGGAGGAGAGCTCAGCTCCTGCTTTTAGAGCTCAGCTGGCTCTCTCAAGAGAGCAGCTCCTCCACCTTCTTCCTCCTTGGAGCAGATCCATCCCTTAGGAAGCAGCTGCAGCTCTGCCTGGGGTGCCAGGGGCTGCTGAAGGTCACTTTGCCCAGTGCCTTTCCTGCTGATGCCTTGGCAGAGGGAATGCATGTCCCAGGGCCACATGTCCCCTCTCTGGAGCTGTGCCTCTCCAGCCTGGGCTGCTCCTGGGAAGTGGAAAAACCTCTGCCTTAGGAATGCCTTCCTTTCCCTTCTCCATCAGATCCATCTGCAATGGAGTCAGGAGCTCACCGAGGGAATGCTGCACATCTCCTAAGCCAAGAGCTCTCCTCTATCCCCTCAGGGCCATGTGCTTCCTTGTCCCTTCTCCAGGGTTTCATTTCCTCTCAGCTTGTCCCTGGGCTGCTCCTGCCAGGGGCACAAACCTCTGGCTTAGCATCCCTTCTCTCTCCTTCCCTTCTTTCCTCTCTCCTTCCCTTCCCTTCCTCCTCTCTCCTTCCCTTCCCTTCTTTCCTCTCTCCTTCCCTTCCCTTCTTTCCTCTCTCCTTCCCTTCCCTTCCCTTCTTTCCTCTCTCCTTCCCTTCCCTTCTTTCCTCTCTCCTTCCCTTCCCTTCTTTCCTCTCTCCTTCCCTTCCCTTCCTCCCTCTCTCCTTCCCTTCCTCCCTCTCTCCTTCCCTTCCTCCCTCTCTCCTTCCCTTCTTTCCTCTCTCCTTCCCTTCCCTGCTTTCCCCTCTCCTCTCCTTCCCTTCCCTTCCCTTCCCTTCTTTCCTCTCCCCTTCCCCAATCTCCCAGACCTACGTGCCAGGGAATGTCTGTTGCTCAGGAGCTCCATGTGAGCATCCTCTTCCCCTGCATCCCTTGGCCAGGCCAGGGCAGGGCAGTCTCTTGGCAGGACAGAGAGCTGCTGGAGCTCTCAGGAGCCTTGCTCCCTGTTCCCAAGCTGCTTCCCTGCTGCAGGAATGCTGCTGATGCTTTGCCTGTGGTGCTTGTTGTTTGTGCTCTCCAGGATCGCCTGTACTTCGTGATGGAATATGTCAATGGAGGGGACCTCATGTACCAGATCCAGCAGGTTGGCAGGTTCAAGGAGCCACACGCTGTGTAAGTCCTAGCCTGGCACCTTCAGGATGCCTCTGCAAGAGCTGGGAGCACAATCCAAGCTCCAGGCATCCCTGGGCCATGAAAGGGGAGGGGAAAGCAAGGCCAGCAAGCAAGCAGGAGATGCAGGATGCTCCTTTGCCTGGAGCCTCCAGCTTATCCTGCAGCTGTTGATAGGGAAATCCTTGATCTCCAGGTGGGGAGAGGTCTGGAGGCTTGGAGGGGACAGAGAGCAGCAGCAGCCAGGGAGCATGTCTGTGCTGCCCCAGGCTGGGAGAGGCCTGCAAGCCTTGCCTGGCTCTAGGGAGGTGCTGTGGACCCTGGCAGAGTCCTTCAAGCCCTAGAATTCTCTTCCAAGCAAGCAGAGGCAGTGCCTGGACAAGAGAAGGCTTCAGGGGAACTACTAGTGACCTTCCAGGACCTAAAGGGAACTTGCAAGCAGGCTGCAGAGGGCCTGTTTGCAAAGGCCTGCAGGGAAAGGACAAGGGGCAATGGTTTTAAATTGGAGAGGAGTAGATTTAAACTGGATATTAGGAAGAAGTTGCTCCCCACGAGGGTGGTGGAACACTGGCCCAGGTTGCCCAGGGAGGTGCTTGAGTTCCCATCCCTGGAGGCATTGCAGGTGAGGCTTGCCAGGGCTCTGGGCAAGCTGCTCTAGTTGGGGATGTCCCTGGCCACTGCAGGGGGGTTGGACTAGATGAGCTCCAGAGCTCCCTTCCAACCCAAACCATGCTAGGATTCTAGGATTCTCTATTGCCTCCCCAAGGTGATGGAGCAGCCCCAGATGCCAGGAGAGTTGGGCTAAGGAGAAGCTCCTGGCAGCTGCCAGGCACTCAGTAGCCTCCCTGAGCTGAGGGTAGGGAGCTTGTGTGCTTTGTGATGCTGGGGATGTGCTGGAGCTCAGAGGTTGTCCTCTCGCTGCCTGTGCCTGCAGGTTCTATGCAGCAGAGATAGCCATTGGCCTCTTCTTCCTGCAGAGCAAAGGCATCATTTACCGGTAGGTGAGCAAGTTTCCTCCTTCCTGCCCTCCCCTGGCTGCTCCAGACAGGGAGCATCACCTGCTTGGCTCCTACAGCTGGCTTGAGAGGAGATGCTTGGCAAGCTGTGGCTCCTCTCTTGCTCCACGTGCATGCATTTCTCTGCACGTGCTCTGGACACAAAGCTTGAGCTCGTGGCTTTGTTCTTTGTCCTTGCAGAGACCTGAAGCTGGACAATGTGATGCTGGACAGTGAGGGACACATCAAGATTGCAGATTTTGGCATGTGCAAGGAGAACATCTGGGATGGGGTCACCACCAAGACCTTCTGTGGCACTCCAGACTACATTGCACCTGAGGTAGGGCCCAGGAGATGCTCCCCACGAGCTGGGCAGCCTGGCTGATGCTCTTGGCCTTGCTGAGGGAATCAGGGATGGTAGTGAAGTCCTCATCAGCCTGGAAGGTTGATCTGCTCAGCACTGTCCTTTCCCCTCCCCAAAGGATGCTGTGTCTCTGCTTCTCCTTCCAGCACAGACAATCCTCTGTGCTGCAGACACCCAGAGTCTCTGCCATGTCTGTGCCACACTGCTGTCACCAAGCCTGCCCATCCTTGGCATGCTTGAACCCACCAAGGGCTGCTCCTTGCTCCTGGGAAAGGAGGAGGAGGCCAGGAGCTGAGCTTTGCTCCTCACCTCGTGTGCCAACACCACAGCAGCAGTGGGAGGGATGGAGCTGGCAGTGCCATGGCATTGCTAGGTGAGCTGGAGATGCTTGGATCAGCTCAGTGAGGAGAGGCTCCCCATCACCCCAAAACTGCTTTGCTTTTGGCTGTGATGAGGTCAGGACTATCCCTGCCATGAGCAGGGAAGGAGGGAAGCTGAAGGAGCTCCACTGCTGCTCCCTCCACAAGCTCCTCCTTCTGCTTGCATTTGCAGGGAATGAGATTAATATTTATACATTTAAATATTGCAGAGGGAGCTTTTCTCTGGTGTGCTGAGCAGCTGAGGTTGTGCTGCAGCCAGCTTCAACCCCTCCTGCTGCCCAGGTGCCCTGCTGCTTGCTGTCTAAAGCAGGACAAATGGCCACTTCTCCTCATAGCTGCTCACTCCAGCTCTGGTTTTGCTCTCCTTGGTTTGGTTTCTTCCCCCCACGGAAGAACAGGAGCTGTGGCAGTGGGCTGGCAATGACTCTGGCAGCCAGGAGCATCCCCAGAGCCTCTGCAGGAGGGAGTGCACACATCTCCTGTGCTGCAGAGAGCAGGAGAGGCACATGCAGCTTCTGCCAGGGGCTCCAGGAGCCTTGTGCTGAGCCCTGCTCCCTGCCATGGAGCAGCTGTTGTCTTCCCAAGCCAACATGTCTGCAGGGCAAAGCTTGACCCATTTGAAGGGTTTGTTCCCTCTCCTGAGGCCAGGCAGCAGGTGCACGTGGCCCTGCAGGTCTCTCTGTGCCTGGGAACACAACTTGTTCCTCAGCTCTTGCCTTGTGCCCTTCCCCGAGGTGCATGGTGACTCCACTTGGCACAGGCTGCTCGTGTGCCACGAGGCCTTTGGAGCACTCTTGGCTCTGGAGAGGCTTTTGTGCTGTCAACAGCTCAGCCCTGCATCTCCCAGAGCACTCAGCAATGCTCAGAGGAGCAACTTGCAGGGAGCTTGGTCAGGGAGCTGCAGAGTCTGGGCTGCTGGCTGCAGGATGCTTCTCAGTCACATCACCACTTTGGAGCCATGGCTGGAGCAGGAGCCTGCCATCCCTCTTGTTCTCTCCCAGGATGCTTTCCCAGGGTAGGATTTGTCTCTTGGCAGCTGGGGTGGCACCCCATTGCCCTCCCTGCCCTTAGGGCACTGGGAAAGGAGAGAGCTGCCTGGAGATGAGGTTGCAGGAGTGGTTTGGAGCAGACCTCTGGGGCTGGGATGCTGTGTGCATCCTCTGGTGATGATTTAGCATCTGATTTGCATTTGTTCTCAAGTGGAGGAATCTTTTGCAGCAGAGCAATCTGTAATTAGGATGAATCAATTGCATCCTTGTTCTGCACCAAGGAACAGATGGCAGAGCCTTCCAGGCCTGTCAAAGGCTGCAGGGACACCTTCAGCAGCAAAGGAACAGGAGCTGGGAAGAGCCTGCAAGGCAGGAGATGCCCATGGGAGCTCCTCCTGTGCTCCCTGGGCATCCTGCAGCCCAGCTCCAGGGATGGAGACTCCAGCACTGCCCTGGGCAATGCTTCATTAACCACTCTGGCAGGGAAGTTCCTAACATCCTAACATCCAGCCTCCCCTGGGGCAACTTGAGGCTGTTTCCTCTCATCCCATCGCTTGTTCTTTAGGAGAAGAGACCAATCCCCATCTCATCCAAGCTCCTGCCAAGGAGTTGGAGAGAGGGAGAAGGTTTCCCCTGAGCCTCCTGCTGTCCAGCCTCAGCTGCTCCTCAGCACACTTGTGCTCCAGACCCTTCCCCATCTCCCTTGCCCTTCTCTGGACACACTCCATCACTTCCATGTCCCTCTGGGAATGCTGAGCCTGTCCCAACCCTGCTGTCTGTGCTCTTTTCAGATCATTGCTTACCAGCCCTATGGCAAGTCTGTGGACTGGTGGGCCTTTGGAGTGTTGCTCTACGAGATGCTAGCTGGCCAGGTAAATGGCTTTTCCTTGCCTGCTCCAGGCTCTGTGGGGAGCAGGTGCTGGGATAGAGCTGATGGGGAAGCTGAGGATCACAAAGAAATGGCACTGAACCTCTTGTGCTTGCTTTGCTCTAGGCTCCCTTTGAGGGAGAAGATGAGGATGAGCTCTTCCAGTCCATCATGGAGCACAACGTAGCCTACCCCAAGTCCATGTCCAAGGAGGCAGTGGCAATCTGCAAAGGGGTAAGGAGATGGGCATTGTGTCCCTCTGGCAATCCTACACACCCATGAGAGGGCAAAAACACCTCTCCTTGCTCCAACCTAGTGGAGATTGGCAGAGATCATCTGCTCCAAGCTCTCTGCTCCTCAGCCAGAGGATCCTGAGGCTCAGTGCTGCTGTGGAGCTGTGCTGGCTCAGGGCAGCATCCTCATTCCCTGGCTCAGTGCTGCTGTGGAGCTGTGCTGGCTCAGAGCAGCATCCTCATTCCCTGGCTCAGTGCTGCTGTGGAGCTGTGCTGGCTCAGGGCAGCATCCTCATTCCCTGCTCAGTGCTGCTGTGGAGCTGTGCTGGCTCAGGGCAGCATCCTCATTCTGTGGCTCTAGGCAAGACTAAGGTGCAGCCTGAGCTAGTTTTGGGCTGTGGTGATGAACCAAGGCTGGTGGCAGGTGCTGATGTTGTGGAGCATGTGGTTGATGGTTGGGGCTGAGCCTCAGCCAGGCAGTGTCAAGCAGGGCTATAAATAAGTGTGTGTGTAGGAATGAGGGAGATGTCTGCTTTTAATGGTGAATATCCAAAATATCTGAACGTTTGAGGTCCCAAAATAGGGTTTCTGTCTCCAAATGACACATCCTGAGCCTAACTTCTCCCACTGTGGCATTTCAGATCCTCTTTGCAGCATTAGCAGGACTCAGAGCTGGTGGGAAGGAGGAGGATCTGTGGGGAGAGGATGCTCTGGGTGTTCCCTGCAAGGAGATGCTCTCCAGGAGAATACCTGCAGCAGAGAGCAGTGCAATCCAGTGATGGTCACATCTAGTGCACCCTCCTGCTGCAGCAGGCTCACCCACAGCACCTTGTGCATGGGCTTTTTTTGTCTTGCTCCAGACCCTTCCCCGCTTTGCCTTGCTTCCAAGTAGTAACACTGCTTGGAAAGATCAGCTTCCCTCAGCAGGTTCAGTGTGGCCAGGGATGACTTGTGCCACAACACCTACCCCTGGCTCCCTGGGGCACAAGGAGCTGCCTGATGCTCAGCTTGCTCCAGGGCAGGGTCAGGTTGGACATGAGGAATAATTTCTTCCCCAAAAGGCCCGTGCCAGGCTGCCCAGGGCAGTCTCCATCCCTGGAGGGGTTGGAATCCCTGGAGCTGTGCTGCTGAGGGATATGGTTTGGTGATGCCCTGGCAGTGCTGCTTGATGATCTGAATGATTTCTCCCAACCAAACCAATTCTACATTCCTGTAACGGTTTCTTTTGGTCTTTTCTCCCCAAGCTGATGACCAAGCACCCTGCCAAGAGGCTGGGCTGTGGGCCAGAAGGGGAGAGGGACATCAAGGAGCATGCCTTCTTCCGCTACATCGACTGGGACAAGCTGGAGCGCAAGGAGATCCAACCTCCCTTCAAGCCAAAGGCTGTAAGTGTGCCAGGCTGGCTGTCCCCTCTGCTGTCCCCAGGCAGGCTCTCAGCCCTGCTGCTGCTCCCTCCTGCCTCCTCAGCTTTGGTAGCCACTGTGGGAGGACAACCCTGGGATGCTCTGTCTGGCTCTGCCTTGCTCTTTGTGTTGGGTTCTTTCTTCTGCAGCTGAGCAGGGCTCTCTCTCTCTGGTTGGTTTGGGTCACTAAAGATGTGTGAGCTGGCAGTGGAGCTCTCTTCCACTCAGCAGCTTGTCTCTGAGGTGGAATGGTGGATGTGTGGAGGTGCAGGAGAGCCTGGCTGTGGCTCTCCTCTCTGCCTTGCTTTGAGATGAGTTCTGCTCAGGGATAGAGCTGAGAGTGTGATGCTGCTGCTGGGGTGGAGGCAGGAGGCATCTGGGCCAAGGTATGTGTCAAGAAGGACAAGAGCACTGCACTGCTGCTGGGTTCAGAGCAGGATTCAGCCAGCCTTTGTGCTGAAGGAGCAGGAGCCTACAGCCTGTGGGGCTCAGGCTTCTCTGTGTGAGCCTGAGCAGGTTGCTTTGCTGCATCTCCCTGCCTGAGCTCTCTGTGCCCTTCCCCAGAGAGGATGCACAGGCAATGGGGACCTCCTAGAGCCTGGGACAGGGACATCTCTGCTGCCCAGAGAGGTGGGAGATGTCCCATCTCTGGAAGCATCCCAGGGCAGGTTGCTTGGGGCTGGGAGCAAGCTGCTCCAGCTGCAGTTATCCCTGCTGCCTGCATGGGCTTGGACTAGGTGACTTCCAAAGGTCCTTGCCAGCCCAAACCAGGCTGTGATTGTGTTTCTCCTTGCCACACTTAGGACTGGCAGGGTCACAGCTGCAGCTGAGTGTCTGTGCTGGGCCAGGTCCTCAGGCATGGCCTTGGTGCCATGTTTCCACCTCCTGCATGCCTCTTAGCTGCTGGGCCCTACAGGAAACTGGGAGGGCAGAGCTCAGCCTGATCCACGTGGCTGCTAGGGACTGGAATGTCTGGGGACACAGGGCTGGATCACAGCTGGGGACACAGGATTGGATCACAGCTGGGGACACAGGCCTGGATCACAGCTGGGGACACAGGGCTGGGTCACAGCTGGGGAGACAGGGTTGCATCACAGCTGGGGACACAGGGCTGGGTCACAGCTGGGGACACAGGGCTGGGTCACAGCTGGGGACACAGGGCTGCATCACAGCTGGGGACACAGGGCTGGATCACAGCTGGGGACACAGGGCTGGATCACAGCTGGGGACACAGGGCTGCATCACAGCTGGGGACACAGGGCTGGATCACAGCTGGGGACACAGGGCTGCATCACAGCTGGGGACACAGGGCTGGATCACAGCTGGGGACACAGGGCTGCATCACAGCTGGGGACACAGGGCTGGATCACAGCTGGGGACACAGGGCTGCATCACAGCTGGGGACACAGGGCTGGATCACAGCTGGGGACACAGGGCTGCATCACAGCTGGGGACACAGGGCTGGATCACAGCTGGGGACACAGGGCTGCATCACAGCTGGGGACACAGGGCTGGATCACAGCTGGGGACACAGGGCTGCATCACAGCTGGGGACACAGGGCTGGATCACAGCTGGGGACACAGGGCTGCATCACAGCTGGGGACACAGGGCTGGATCACAGCTGGGGACACAGGGCTGCATCACAGCTGGGGACACAGGGCTAGATCACAGCTGGGGACACAGGATTGGATCACAGCTGGGGACACAGGATTGGATCACAGCTGGGGACACAGGGCTGCATCACAGCTGGGGACACAGGGCTAGATCACAGCTGGGGACACAGGATTGGATCACAGCTGGGGACACAGGATTGGATCACAGCTGGGGACACAGGGCTGCATCACAGCTTGGGCTCCAGGTGATGCTCAGCCAGAGCCTGCTGGGAGGTTGTGAGCTGGCAGCAAGGCTTTGGGAATCTTTGTTGTGCAAGAGCCCATTTGTCCTGCAATCCCCCAGCCCTGCAGCTCTGGCTCCTCCAGCTGTGCCCTCCCTTCCCAGAGCAGCTCCCTAGGGATGCTGGCTGCCTTGGCCTGTGGCACAGCATCATGCTGGGAGCCTTGCCTGGAGAACAGGCTCTGACTGCTCTTGGGGTTCCAAATGTGCCACTGAAAGGTCTCTTGCACCCCAAATGATCCCATGATGCTGTACCATGGACACAAGCTCTCCAGCCAGGACAGAATGATGGAATCATCATCTCCTTCAGCCCTTTGCCTGGTGTCATGGAGCTGGAGCTGGAAAGGACTTGCCAGGAGCTGCTGAGCTGCTTTGTGCTGGATAAACCTTGGTGAGAGGGAGAGGAAGGAGGCAGAGCAGGGCCTGAGGTGCCCTTGGTCACCAGGAGCTCTGCTTTGGCTCCTGCACAGCAATCCCTCTGCAGTTCTCCTGGCAAGTGCTTTTCCCCTTCCCTGCTTCCTCTGCTGAGATAATGACTGGTTTGGCTATCCAATTACTCCATGAAGCCTGGTGCTTTGGAAAATCTCCTGGTTTGGGAAGCCTTGAGAGCAGAGAGCAGAGGCCAGGATTGCTCCCAGCAGGGCAGGGGATGAAAGGAACTCTCCTTCCCTTCATCACTGTTCATTGCATCCATGTCCTTGTCCTCTCAGGACTGTGAATTCCTTCATGTGGATGTGTGGAAACCTCCACTTGTGCTGCAGGTGCCTTGGTTTCAGCCTTTGTGGAGGGAGCTGGGATGTGTGCAGGAGTCATCTCCTCATGAGATGAGATGGAAGGGTTAAGGAGCAGGAGGGGAGCAGATGCCTTGAGGTCAAACATCTCCTCTGCTGATGGAGTAAAGCTTTGCTCTGGTAGCCTCAGGGTCCTGTGAAGACTTCTCCTGAGGTTCTTCTCTGCTCCTTCAGCAATAGTTGGGGTGCTTTGTGCAGGAGGGAGATGCAAGCCAAGGTCCTACAGCAGAACAGCTCCAGAGTGAGTGCTCCCAGCCTTTGCCTGGAGCATCCTGAGCCACTTGTTCCTGTGAGACAAGAGATGGGCATGGCCTGTTAGCTTGCACCCTCCTGCTGCCCTCAGCAAGAAATAAGGTGCTTGGAGACAAAGGAAACAGAGAATTAACTCAGCACAGTCAGGGCAGGAGAAGGTGACCAAGGGGATGAAGCAGTGTGTCTCAGGCAGAGAGAAGCTCCAAGTGAGCAGGGAGTGAGAACAATTCCTTGTGCTCCCACCTCCTCCTCCTGCCTCTGCTGCACTTCCCCGGCAGGGTTTGCCATCAGCTCCCATCTCCTCCTGATGCTCTGGCTGCTCCACGTGTGGCCAGGCCAGGCCAGGCTAGGCTTGGGG
>VWZO01020522.1:696526-729088 GCA_013396975.1 Bucco capensis | reverse complement strand
CCCCCCAGGCCCTGCTTTCCCCCCCAGCATCCCTTCTCCTGTGCCCTCTCCTAGTGCGGACGCAGCGCCGAGAACTTCGATCGCTTTTTCACCCGTCACCCGCCCGTCCTCACTCCTCCTGACCACGAGCTCCTCAGCAACATTGACCAGGCAGAATTCCAAGGATTTTCCTTTGTTAACTCTGAGTTTTTTAAGCCTGAAGCCAAGAGCTAAGTCACTTCTGTAGACCTCCTCCCTCCATCCCTTCCCCAGCTCCTCTCAGCGTGACTTTTTCCCCATCACAAGACAAACAATGACCCCAAAAGCCTTGCATCTGTGGTTTGTTTCCTTTGGTACTGCTGCTGGAGTGACCATGGCTCACTGCCATCCCTGAGGGCATTTGGGGTGTGGGCACCCCAAAATGTGCTTTCAGTGACATTCTGAGAGCAGTGGAGTGGCTAATGGAGGTAACGGAGGCATCTCTGCAGCACTTGCTGGGATGCTCCCTGCTCTTCCCTTTCCTCAGGCTTCTGTGCTTCCTGCTCTTCCCTTTCCCCTAGCCTCTTAATAGAATGATGAAGATGAAATATTTAGTGGCAAGTAAGAGGTTTTAATGAATCTCTTTTTCCTGCAGTGGGAAAGGAGCCCTGGGTCCCTGCCATGAGCAGCTTTGGGCAGGGGCAAGCTCTTCAGCAGCAGGGAGGGATGATTTGGGCTAAGTTGTTATCTGCTTGCAGAGATTTCTCCTGGCTATGCACTTTCTAAGTAATATACATATTTTTTTAGCTCCAAAGCAGCCTATCCAGCTGGAAAAGGGAGGCTGGAAAAGGCTAGTGGAGATGCTTCCCAAGCCATGGTCACCCTAGTGAGCATCACACACCCAGAGCAAACCTTCTTCTTCTTCTCATAATGCCAAAGTGCTGGGTTGGGTTTGTGAGTCTGTGTCCAAAAACAAGTGCTGTTAACACCCAGAGGATGCTGCTGAACTCTGGACAGTGTTGTGAACTCTGACACGAAGCCTGTCAAGAAGTGGTGTCACCTTGTCCCCCTCCACTAGATGTTTCAGTGTCCCAAGTGTGGCTGCTGGCATCCAAGCAGATGTTTCAGGGAAGGTTGGATGTCTTTCAGCTCCCTTTTGTTACCCCCTCTGCCCTGCAGATGCTGGTGGGGCTCTCCCTGGCCCCAGTTGCTTCCACTTGGAATGTGCCATTGGGTTGCTTTGGGGTTTTGCTGTGGGGTTGTTTTTTCCCCCAAAAAAATACTGATTATAAAATAAAAAGTGAGAAATGATGGCAAAGAAACTGCAGGTGTGTGGCAGCAATGAGTTCCTGCAGCTCTGAAGGGGCCAGCAGGCAGCAGCAGGCAGAGCTGGGGCCAGCTTGGGGCATGGTGCAGGCAGCAGTGCAGGCAGGAGCTCAGGCAGATGGTCAGGCAGGAGCAGAGGCAGGAGCTCAGGCAGCATTCCCATGGCAGCCCTCGGAGCTGTGCTCTCCTGTTCCTGCTGTGCACAGCTTGCTCCTGGATCAAGGTGACTTGGCAGCATCTCCCTAGGCTCTGCACCAGCAGCCCAGCACCCTGCTCCCTCCAACATGCCCAGGGAAAGGAGTTCCTCTGCCAAGTCCCTCGGAGGAAGGATGCTTTGGGACACCAGGATACCCTCCCTGGAGGCAAGAGGAGTTCTGCTGCTTGGGGATCTCTGAGTGCCTTGAAGAAAGCTGGCTGCAGATCTCCAGATGCCTTGGAACACAGCTGGCTGCAGATGCCTNGCTGGGGCCAGCTTGGGGCATGGTGCAGGCAGCAGTGCAGGCAGGAGCTCAGGCAGATGGTCAGGCAGGAGCAGAGGCAGGAGCTCAGGCAGCATTCCCATGGCAGCCCTCGGAGCTGTGCTCTCCTGTTCCTGCTGTGCACAGCTTGCTCCTGGATCAAGGTGACTTGGCAGCATCTCCCTAGGCTCTGCACCAGCAGCCCAGCACCCTGCTCCCTCCAACACGCCCAGGGAAAGGAGTTCCTCTGCCAAGTCCCTCGGAGGAAGGATGCTTTGGGACACCAGGATACCCTCCCTGGAGGCAAGAGGAGTTCTGCTGCTTGGGGATCTCTGAGTGCCTTGAAGAAAGCTGGCTGCAGATCTCCAGATGCCTTGGAACACAGCTGGCTGCAGATGCCTGGAGCAGAGCTGGCTCCACATCTCCAGATGTGTGGAGCAGAGCTGGCTGCATCCTGTGCTGGCTCCAGATCCATCTCCCTGGAAGTGCAGAGGCAAGGCTCTGGGTGAGGCAGCTCCATGTGTGCCAGTGACTCATTGCTGCCTGCCAGCTCTCCCTGGAGCTCCTGTTCCAAGCCATCAGCAGTTCTGGCTAAAGAGGGATTACAGCTCCCTGTTATCCTTGCTTCCCTCCCTGGAAATCGACTCTGGCTGAGATGCAGATCCAGGCTCCCCAGGATCATTCCAAAAGGCTCCCATGTGCCTGGCAGCAGCTGCTTGCTCCCCAGCAGCATCCTCTGGAGCTGGGGTGGTGGGCAGGGAGGATTCCCAGCCCTGTACTCCAGGCACAAGTGCTCCTGGAGCAGAGCAGAGTGCCTGTGCCATGCTTCCCTGCTCCTCACCACCTCCTCGAGTCAAGCAGCACTTTGCTGGAGGCACTTCCAGCCTGGAGTTTCCTCTGCCTGCTCCTCTCTCCATTCACCAGCTCCATGGAGCCATTCCCTGCCTGCTCCCAGGCTATTCCTCATCTCTGGCAGAGCCCAAATTGCCACCAATTCCAGAGCAAACTGAAGGTAAGAGGTGAGCCAAGCCCTGTGCTCCCAGCCAGGCTCTCCTGCCCTGGGCACTGGTGGGATGGAAGGTGCTGGAGGATGCTGGGCAGGGGGGGGTGGGCTGCCCTGAGCCCCCTGCCCAGGCACAGCCTTTGCCAGAGCTTCCTGCCCCCACGAAGCAGCAGGAGGCCTGAGGGCTCCTGGGCTGAGCTCTCCTCCTCTCTGCTGCCCTCAGGGACCACAGCAGCACACGTGCACATCTCATTGCCCCTTGCAGCATCCCACAGCATTCCTGCTCCTGGCTCACTAGGATGATGATGTCTTGGAGCAGCACACTGGGTCTGCATGGATGTGTCCTGCAGGAGCAGAGCAGGAGCCTGGTGCCACCCTCAGCTCCTCCTCCACGTGCTGGGACTGCAGGACCTCTGCTGCTGGGGATGCTGCTGAGCCCCGAGGTGGGATAAGCCTTGTGTTCCAAGCACTTCACCCTCTGCCTGGCACAACTCTGCAGCTGAAAGCATCTCCTCCATCCTCTCTGCCCTTCCCCACTCCTGCTCCATGGCCCCACATCTGCTCCTCTTCCTTCTTGGAGGGACTGTGCCTGCTCTGAGCATCACTTGGCTGAAAGGGAAAGCAGAGGCCCAGCTCCTGCTGGGGACAGGATGGGACAGCAGAGCTCAAAGCCACATCCCAGCTCTTCTCCTGCCTTTCCTCTCTTTGCTCCTTGAGCTCCAAACCTGGTTTTCTTCCTGCCTCGTCCTCCTTCTCAAGCACCTTTGGCTCTCTGGTCTTTCCCTCAAGGATGAAGCCATCCCCACAGGATCTCTCCTACAGCAAGTGGAGTCTCCAAGCAGCCCTGGAGCTCCTGGTCCAGCTGGAGTTGTGCTCTGGTGCTCCTGGCCTGGCCAGGGAGGGCCTGGCTCTTGGCCACAGTCTGTCCATGCTCCTGCTCCAGGTGTGAAGGTGCCAAGGGCACCTGGAGGGGATGGGATGAGAGGTGCTGCAGGGAGCACACAAGCTGCTTGGTCAGTGCAGGGCAGCAGGAGGATGCAGGGCAGCAGGAGGATGCAGGGCAGGGGATGCAGGGCAGCAGGAGGATGCAGGGCAGCAGGAGGATGCAGGGCAGGGGATGCAGCTCAGTGATGGAGCAGCAAGGGAGTGAGATGGTGGCACAGTCCCCAAGTCCTTCTCAGTGTCCTCTGCCACCAGGTGACAAAGCAAGCCAGGGTTGGACACATCCTGTCATGGCAGAGTACAGGCAAGCTCCCAGCACATTCCAGAGGCAGAATTTGGGGGGGAAAACCTGTCCTGGCAGGGGAAGGTCACCTCCAGCATGGAGCTAGAGCTGTGCCAGGGAAGGTGAAGCAGTGATGGGAAGCTCAGAGCTCTGTGGTGAGGTTGCTCCAAGCCTAAGGTGATGTGGGGGAGGTCCTGAGCCATCTCCCCCCCCCCCCAGCAGCATCCCACTCCTTCTGCAGCCTTTGGAAATGCTGGGAATGGCAGCACTGGGCTTGAGCTCCTAGGCAGAGACATGGAAGAGGGAATGGGGAAGATGTATCCCTGGGGACTCGGATGGGGAGGTGAAGCCAGGCAGGGTCCCAGCAGCACAGGGAGCAGGAGGAGAAGGCTCCTGGCTGTTCTGTGCTGATGCTTTGGTGCAGGGTTTGGGATCCTACTAAATGTTTCCTTCCCTTGGGAGGCATGCTGCTTCCTGCAGGCACTGACAGCTTGGCATGCTGAGGAGCTGCTCCCTGGCTTCTCTCCCACAGCAGCCAGGAGAAGGAAGGATGCTCTACCACAGCCTTGCCTGACACCTCCTGCTCTCCCCATCTCCCTTCTCCTCTAGCTGCTTGGCTGTTTCAGGGTGTCCCAGTGCTCTTCTCCTCTCCTTGCCTGCAGTCTTGGAGTTGCTCCCACTGCTCAGGGGTGAGGGCAGCTCCTCATCAGCAGGGGCTCTGGAAACCAGGATGGAGATGTTGAGTGCTGGCCATGGAGCCTGGGGGGTACAGAGCTGCCCTGGGGACAGCAGAGCTCTGCTTGGTGTGCTAGAGCTCCCTCGGGGATGGCAGAGCTCTCCTGGGGCTCCCTTGAGGGATGGCAAAGCTCCCTTGAGGGACATCAAAGCTCCCTTGAGGGATGGCAAAGCTCCCTTGAGGGACATCAGAGCTTCCTTGGGGATGGCAAAGCTCCCTTAGGGCTGACAGAGCTCCCTTGAGGGATGGCAAAGCTCCCTTGAGGGACATCAGAGCTCCCTTGAGGGATGGCAAAGCTCCCTTAGGGCTGACAGAGCTCTCCTGGGGATGGCAGAACTCCCTTAAGGGACATCAGAGCTTCCTTGGGGATGGCAGAGCTCCCTTGAAGGCCATCAGAGTTCTCCTGAGGATGGCAGAGCTGCCTTAAGGGACATCAGAGCTGACTTAACGGACATCAGAGCTCCCTTAAGGGACATTACAGCTCCCTTAAGGGACATCAGAGCTCCCCTGGGGTGGGCAGAGCTCCCTTAAGGGACATTACAGCTCCCCTGGGGTGGGCAGAGCTGCCTTAAGGGACATCAGAGCTCCCCTGGGGTGGGCAGAGCTCCCTTAAGGGACATTAGAGCTCCCCTGGGTTGGGCAGAGCTGCCTTAAGGGACATCAGAGCTCCCTTGGGATGGCAGAGCTTCCTTGACAGTTGTCCTGAGGATGGTAAATGTCCCTTGGAAGCTATCAGAGCTGTCCTAGGGCTGGCCAGCTCTCTGCCAGCCTTGCTGCCAGGGCTGCTGGCCCAGCAGGAGCCTCTCCTGATCCTGACCTGTGTCCTTTCCCTCCCCAGAAGGACAAGCGAGACACATCCAACTTCGACAAGGAGTTCACCAGGCAGCCAGTGGAGCTGACACCCACAGACAAACTCTTCATCATGAACTTGGACCAGAACGAGTTTGCTGGCTTCTCCTACACCAACCCTGAGTTTGTCATCAACGTGTAGTCAGCCCTCCCTTCCCTCTCCAAGGCCTTCCCCCCCCCTCCAGCTCCCCTTGTACATAACCAACACTAGGTCTTCCGGGATTAGCAGTGCAGCATCACCTCCTCCCCATCACTGCCTCTGCTGTGCCCCCTGCCCAGCTTGGCTCCCCGAGGGGCTTGGGGGGTTCAGGGCTGGTCAATCCTCCTTCTAGGAGCTGTAGGAGTGGAGTTGGTGGTGATGAGCCTAGTTGAGTTGCTCCAGGGAGGCTCAGGGCACAGCACAGCAAGTGCTGATCCCTGGCAGGATGCTGAGCTCCTTCCCCTGCCCCTGGCTGCTCACCAGCCTGGTTTCTGTTGAATGCTAGAGCATGGTAGCTATCTCCCAGCCTCCCTTGTGCTGAAGCTTGCAGTGACTGTCAGCTTGTCTCGAGAGGAGCCCTTCTCTTCCAGACCTGGGTGCCTTTGGTCAGTGTGGGCTAAGTCTGCTTCTAGCCAGCTCCTTCTCCACCTCCTCTCCCCTTTCCCTACCCTCAGGCATCCCCCAGCCCAGCCAGCTCCATGCCCAGGCCTAGCAAAGCAGAGCAGACCTGGCTTTTGCTAAGGGAAAGGCTGGGGGGGGTGGGGGGGTTTGCACCTCTGGAGCAGTTTGCAGTGCTTTGGGCCATGCTGCCAGCACTCAGCAATCTTCTCCCCTGGCTTGGGGCTTTTTTCCTCCCCCCCTCCCCCCCCTTTTTTTTTTGTTTCAAGCTCTTAACAGCTCTGGAAAGGATATTAATAGTCTGATTTTAACTAATATTCTCCTATGCTCAAGGATATTAATATTCCACCAAACCACAACCCCTTTCTCTCCTGGGTTTCCAGGCTGCTCTGAGGGCAACTTTTCTACAGCCATCCCTCTCTGGCAGGCACCTTGCTTTGCCTGCTTCCAGCCACAATTCCTGGGGGATTTAGTGATCCAGGACCTTCTGCATCATCCTAAGAACCTCTTCAGGCAGAAGTGGCAATTCCAGCAGCTCTGGGGCAGGAAGAGCCATGCCAGCTGGGAGGGCAGGGGCTGAGCATCCTCAGCCCAGCAGTGAGCATCCTTGGAGCCCCTTAGCTGCTGTCTCTCCCAGCACTTGAGGTGTTCTTGCAGCCAGAGCCCACCTGCATCTTCCCTGAGCCACCAGCAGTTCTGATGTAAATAGACCTCACTCCATGCCTACAGGGGAGGGGAAAAGGGGAGGGGGTGGCATTTTTATGGATCAGGAGGTATCCTCTAAGGGAAATTCTGGTTTCTAGATCTTTTCTAAACATCAAACTCTTACCTTTGGAGGTTGTTTTCTTCTCTAAATGATTCATTGAGGGAAAATAGATATCTATAGATAGAGATAAAAAGGCTGCTAGGAGGTGGTGGAGCTGCTGTGTCCCTGCCTGCCAGGGAGCAGCCAGCCAGGCATCCTCAGCCCATGGAATGCTGGAGCTCTGCTGGCCTCAGCTCCTGGGCTGGGCTGGGCTGGGGGAAACTAAACTAAACTAAACTAAACCCAGAGAAACAACCCAAAGTGCAAATTGTGCCAGGTGGGAGGAGATGCTCTGCCCCACGAGAAGCTGGTGCCTGGGGAGGGGTCCCCTGAGGGGTGGCAGCAGAGCACAGCTGATGCTCAGAGCATGGCCCTTCTGGAGCCTTCCCCCCTGAGTGTTCCCTCCGTGCTGTTCTCTCTGAAGCTGCTCCCAGGCTCTGTGCAGGATGCTGCTGGCAGGTCTCCAGTGCCAAGGTCCCTTCAGGGCTGTGCAGGGGCTGCTGGAGGAGGGGGGGGAGGGAATTAATGTCTTTTCTGTCTGGGACTTCTCTGTGTGTGTGTGTGTGTGTGTTGGGGTGATGACACTTGTGCATGGAGCAGCTGAAGGGCTGAGTGAGCCCAGCCCTGCTCAGCATCTGCAGGGATGAGGAGCTCCAGGAGAGCTCAGCAAAGGTCCTGGCTGCTGGCAGGAGTCCTGCCTCAAGCCTGGGTGATGCTTGTCCCTTCTGCTCCTTGCCAAGCTCTGGCTGCAAGGTTTTCTTTCCAGGTGAGCTGTTGGTATGGATTGGGATGTGCCTGGCCCTGCCCAGCCACTCAGCTCTGGGTGAGCTCCTCCAGGGAAGGGCAGAGGAGCAGTGCTTGGCTGCAGCTGGATGGTATCATCCTGCTCCCTGATGGATGGGGGAAAGCAGCACTTCAGGAAGGTGCTCAGAGCTGAGAGGCTCCAGGAGAGCCTTGGTTAGCCAGCCCCTGGGGAGCTGAGCACACTGCCAGCATGTAGAGCTGGGGACAAGGGGACAGAGTGAGTGAGGAGCAGAAGGATGCTCAGGGGACAGAGGAGGCTCCTGGGGAGCACCCTGAGCCCTGGCTGCATGCTGGAGGGGGTCTGGCTGTGGTGGGACAGGCAGCAAGGGTCCAGCAGTGAGGGCAGAGGAGGCAGGGCATGTAGTCACCTCAGACTTCTCTGGTGCTGCTGCTGTCTCCTACAGCTGAGTGCTGCAGGGAAGTGGAGCCCCAGGGCAGGGCTGAGGCTGCTGGAGACCAGCAGATAACCACTAGCAGCTGCTCACTGGCTCAGGAGTCCTGTCCCAAGGCTGCTGTTTGGGAATAGCCCAGGATACCTTGGTGCAGGAGCAGATTCCCATTGCTGTCAGGGCTGCAGATGCTCCCTGGGCATCCCTGGCCAGAGAAAAGGAGAGAGGACTCTGGCTCAAAAGCACAGGCTGGCCTGAGGCTGCTGAGGAGCTTCCATGGCCCATGAGGCTGGGAGAAGAGCAGAGGGAATGGAGATTCCCCCAGCAAGGACCTGCCTGGAGCCAGGGCTGCCTCCTGGGGCTCAGCCTGAGGAATTGCCTGCTCCAGGAGGAGGATCAGGAACCCTGAGCTGCTCTTTGGGCTGCAGTCAGTCCCAAGAGAGCCATGCTGGAGCAGGGCCAGGGCTCTTCTGCAGGGTGATGCCATCTAGATGTCCATGGCACAGACAAGCTGCTGCTGCCCTTGTGTCTGCTGGCTGGACAGCTGAGCATCCTTCTCTCCAGCACACACTCCTTGCTCCATGCCATGACCAAAGGCAGAGTTGCCTGCTGGCTGAGCCATGTGGGTGCTCTCAGAGGGGGGGACAGGAGCTGTGAGGATGCTCCAGGGGCACAGGGCCAGGCCCTGGCTGGGGCAGCATCCTGCTCCATGCATGGAAGTGTCAGCCCAAGCTGTTTCTCTCTGATCACCTTCACAGTGGCAATTCAAACAGGGAGACAAAAAAACAAACACACAAATAATGGGGGAGGGGGGGGGGGGGGGAGAAAAAAAAAAGCAACTGTTGATTGTTGAAGAGTTTGTGTTTGTGACTTTGAGTTCACCTGCAAGTATTTGATGACTTTTCTACATCCTAGACTTCCCTGCTGTGTGTTGTCAACAGAGTCTCCTGAAGAGCTCCTTTTAGATGGCATCTACTCTTGGTTCTACTTGCTGCATGTCTGAAAACAAACAAATAAAATATCTAATTTTAAAGAAACCCCTGAGAGCTTGACTTCCTCTGCCTGGCAGATCCCTGGGGAGGCCTCAGCTCGGCTTTGGGCTCCTCACTCCCTCCCAGAAGGACAGGAAGGGGATGGAGTGGGGATACAGAAGGGCAAGGGAGCTGGGGAAGGCTCTGCAGTCCCCATCCCTGGAGATGTGGCACTTGGTGACATGATTTAGGAGCCTGGGCTTGGTGATCTTCCCCAACCTCAATGGTTCTGTGTTTCCATGGCCTCAGCTGAGCCTTCAGCACAAAGTCCTCCTCTCTGCCACCTGCTTGGCTACTGCTCACAGGGAACCAGCCCAGCCCAGCCTGGCTGTCCCAGCACTGCCAGTGTCCCCAGCACTGCCAGTGTCCCCTCAGCATCTCTGCTGCAGGCTGGAGAGCCCTGGCTGTCCCTAGCTGAGCAGCAGAGCTTGCTGCCAGCCCCACAGCCCCAGGCATGGAGCAGGAGGAGCTGCAGGGCCAGGAAGGTGTCCCAGGGTTTCAGGGTGCCACTGGAGCTCCTCCCTAGCCTTGCTGAGCTTCCTCCTGGCTCCTGTGAGTGGAACCCTTGGCTTTGTGACACTTGCCTTAATGAGGGGAGCTAATGACAAAGCCATTGTGACAAATGACTCAGCGTTGGAGAGTGAAGTTAATGAATGCTGAAGTTAGTCTCCATCCCAGGAGCTGGAAAAGCCTGCTGGAGAAGTCCATCAGTGTGGCATGGGCAGCAGAAGCCTAAGTCCCTGCAGGTCAAACCCTCCCCATCAGAGCCAGGGGATGATCCCTGTGGAATGAGGAGGGGACAGGCCTCCTGAGCCATGCCTGCATCCATCCAAGGCACACAGAGCCTCAGTGAAGGCTGAGGAGGCAGTGACCAGCAGCAGCTTTGTGAGCCTCTGACCTTCACCAGCTGTCTCCCTGAAGCCATCCTTCATCCCCTTCATTTGCATCCCAATCCTGTTTGCCTCATTATTCCTTATCCACTTCTTCAAAGAGCTCCAAGCAAAGCAATGGAATTGCAGTGGGCCAGGAGCAGCAGCAAAGCTTTCCTGGTGGCTCAGCTGGGCTCAGGCTGCAAAGCATCTTCTGGTCTCCTGCTGTTTGCTCTTTCATCTCTGCTGTGCTCCCTTGGAGAACATTCCCCCTTCCCCAGGCAGCCCATCCAGAAGCCTTTGTATGACCTTGGGGAAGGGAATCCCTCAGCTTCCCTCCTGCAGCCCAGGATTGGGATGGGGAGCTGCTGGACTGCAGGGAGCACCCTGGGCCTGTGCACTGATGTTGAGGTTTGCTCTCCTCATCCCTCTCCTGGGCTTGCTTTGTCTGCCCAAGGGAAGAGAGGAGGATGCAGTGATGCCCCTGGGGCATGTGGCAGCAGAGCTGTGGGGTGGATTTGAGCATGCAGCTGCTGTGAGCACGTCCAGCTGGGTCTCTGAGGGGCTGTGTGCTGCTCACCAGCCCAGGCATGGCCACCCCTGCACTCCTTAGTGGGCATGGATACAGCCTGGGGCTGCTGGCACTCATGGCACTGCTCCAGCAGGACCTCCCTGAACTCAGCAGCACAGCGTGGAAGGACCACAGCATCCTCACCACTGGAGCTGGTAGGCTGCAAGCAGCCTTCCCAAAGCATGTGCAGATATAAATAATCCCTTGGTGGGAGTGGGGAAAGGCTGAGCACACGTGCCAGAGGCTCTGGAGTCCTTATCCCCTGGGAGCAGGGGGATGGAGGGAGGACTAGGCAAGGCTGGAGCTCAGCATCTGGCTGCATTGCTAATGACCTCCACTCACCATGGATCAGAGCCTCTCTTCCTTCAAGGAAAAACCTAATCCAGCTAGGGATTATTTCTGACTGCTTACTTGCTGTCACTTTGCCAACTGAAAGGCAGCAGAGCTTTCCTGGCTGGCTTTGGAAGGACAAAGCCTCCCAGATCTCAGTTGAGGACATTTTGGCCTGCAAGGAGGGCTTGGAGGGCTTTGATTTGGGGTTTGGTTTGGGTTTTTTGCACTGGGAGCTGCTTTCTGTTGGTTTCTTGCCACTTTGCCAAACTCAGAAGGGTCCAGCTCTAGGTAAGCTAGTGATGGAGAAGGGAGTGAGCAGCAAGGGATGATGGAGCTAGAGCTGGAGGAGCCAGGCTGTGCTGGCCAGAGGATGCTCAGCTGCACAGTGGGATGGCAAGGTCCCCAAATTCTTGTTGGCCATGAGTGTTAGTGACATCCCTGTGTGTGGCTGCTCCCACCAGGGCTCCAGGCTCCCTCCTGGAACTGCCTTCTCCAGGCAAGGAGCAGTAAGAGGAGCTCAGGGCTTGGCAAGAGGTGTCCCTGCCACCAAGCCCAGCGAGGGCCAGCAGGATCCAGCATGGACTTGGACTCCATTGGAGCTCACTTGGAGAAGAAGCCTAGGAAACAGAACATGTGCACTCTGCACACACCTACACAGCCTGTGTTAAAATAACACAATGGGGGCTGCAGCAGCCCCCACTCAGGATGCAATTTGCAGCCCCTTCCCCGTGGGTGTGAGAGCTCCCTGCTGCCTCTGCAGGGTGGGGGCCAGGCAGGGTGCTGCTGGAGCTGGGTGACAGGAGGTGGGAGCCCTGGGGGTGGCAGGAGCAGGCAGTGAAATGCCACAGCTCAGGCAGATGTCTCTGAGAAGCATTGGCTGTCCCCACTCCTTGCCCCCAGCTAACCTGTGTGGTACCAGCAGTGAGCTCAGCAAGAGCATCACAGCATCCCAGGATGCTAGGGGTTGGAAGGAGATCATCCAGTCCAACCTCCCTGCTCCAGCAGTAGAGCCTGGAGCAGCTTGCCCAGGATGTGTCCTCTGGAGATCATCCAGTCCAAGCTCCCTGCTCCAGCAGCAGAACCTAGAGCAGCTTGCCCAGGATGTGTCCAGCTGGGTTGGGAATCTCTCCAGAGATGGAGACTCCAGCAGCTCCCTGGGCCAGGGCTCCAGCATCCTCCAAGGAAAGAATTCCTCCTGATGTTCAGTTGAACTTGCTGGCTGCTAGTTTGTGCCATTATCTCTAGTGCTGTCCCTGGGCACCCCAGAACAAAGCCTCCTGCCCCTGTAATGCTCAGCATTGCTCAGCTCTCCCTCAGGCTGCTCTGCTCCAGCCTAACAGCCCCAGCTCTCTCAGCCTCTCCCAGTGCAGCCATGTCCTGCTGCTGATGTCCAAGGTGTCACCATCATGTGTGGCACTGCCAGCACCAGTCACAGCAGCTGGGGGTCTCGAACCCCCTCCTCAAACAAAACCACACAGCAAAAAGCCCTCGTGATTCAGCTCAGGTGGATGCTTCTGGTCCCAATCCTCATCTCCATCCTCACCTCCATCAGAGGCTGCTGTCAGCCACCTGGGCACCACAGATCTTAGGGTGGCAGTGATGGGAAACACTGGTGCTGTGCACCCAGGAGAGCCTGGGCTCAGCTGCCTCTGCTCCAGCCTGGGCACACCTCCCTCTGCTCCAGCCTGGGCTCAGCTCCCTCTGCTCCAGCCTGGGCTCAGCTCCCTCTGCTCCAGCCTGGGCATGGACAGAGGTGAAAAGGGATGGAAAGGGCTCCTGATAGAACAGAGGAATAAACTGAGGTGATGGCAGCTGGGCTGCCAGGGTCTGGGGAAGACACTAAAAGTCCATGATTACTAATTATGGCATTGCAATCAGTGTGCAGGAAGTCCTGGAGGTGTTCAAGGCCAGTTTGGGTGGATGGAGCCCTGGGTGCCAGGAACTAGATGATCTTTAAGGTGCCTTCCCACCCCAAAGCATTCTGTGGTGCCATGAGTGTGCACAAAGAAAGGGATTTCAGGTTGAGGAGGCTCCTTCATTTTCACACTTCTGGATTTCTCATTACCTGAGGTTTTGGTAATTTCCTAGTTTTCTGGGAGCCTGTAGTATTTACATGTGTGTGTGTGTGTGTGTGCACAAATGAGAGGGGTGGAAGAGCAGCCTGAGGTAAGGCACAGGCTTCCCTCTCTCACCCCTAGCTCTCAGAAGACTGTTAATTTAGAGGTGGGTATATTATGGGGCTGCTTGGAAAGGTCACATGAGTCATGAGCTCATGCAGCTGGCTGCAGAAAGCATTTGAGGGAGACAAGGAGACAGCAGAGAGAGAGAGAGAGAGGGGGTGAGGGATTTGGCTGGGGGCAAAGCATTCAGGAGGTGATGTGGGAACACCCCAAGGTGTTCTGAGCTGAGCTGGGGTAAAAGTGAATGTCCTCGGGGCAGGAGGTGCTGGGATCACACACACACACACACACAGGGTCTGTGGGTGACCAGGGGTGCTTGGAGCCCGGTACCGGGCTGGGCTGCGGAGCAGGGAGATGGGGACTGGCCCGTGCTGAGGGGCTGGGGCTGAGCGCCTGTCCGGGACCCCCGACCGCTCCCGATCCCAGCATCTCCGAGTGGCTTCCCCGGACCAGTCCCGGCACCCCAGGGTGGGCTCGCTCCCTGTCCCCAACCCCTCAGCGAGTCCTCCCCGTCCTCGCCCGCTCCCCTCCCGGTCTCAGCAACCCCCGGGTGGGCTGGCTCCCGGTGTCCAGCCCCGCACCGGGGCAGTGCCCTCTCTGTCCCTGCACCCCGATTTGGGGTCCCTCGTGCAATTCCGGTTCCCCAGAGCACTCCTGTTCCCCGTTCTCGCTCAGTCCCGGTCCCTGCACCCCGAGATGGGCTTGCTCTCGTGTCCCACCAGCCCGGGGCTGTGCCCCCCATGCCGGTGCCCGTTCCCCGGGCGGTACCCCGCTGTTGTCCGGGCAGGGGGCGGTTTCCCCGCGGCCCGCCCCTCGCCGCCCCCCGCCGCTGNAGCATGAGGATGTGTGACAGAGGAGTCCAGATGCTCATCACCACGGTGGGAGCCTTCGCTGCCTTCAGCCTGATGACCATCGCCGTGGGCACGGACTACTGGCTCTACTCGCGCGGCGTGTGCAGGACTAAGTCCACCAGCGACAACGACACGAGCCGCAAGAACGAGGAGGTGATGACCCACTCGGGGCTCTGGAGGACGTGCTGCCTGGAAGGTACCGACCGACCACCCACCCCACACACCCCCTCCACGGACCCCCTGCCTAAAAGTTCGGGGGAAGGGCAGGAGCATCCCGGCATCCCCCACCCCACAGCCAGGCTCCCAGTGAGCCCCAGCCCTGCCGAGCATCCCTCCCCGGCGCGCTGCTACCGGCTACCTCCCTCCCTTCCCCGGGCACGGAGATGGTGCTTGCTGCGGGAGGAACCTCCCGGGTGGCTCCGGCACGCAGGACGCGGGGTCCGGGTGGAGCTGGGCCCGGGATGTGGGTCCCCCCCGTGCCCAGGGACCGGCCGAGCTGGGCATCATCATCCCCTAGCCCGGCAGCGCCAGGGAGATGGGGAGCTTATCCCGGCCCCCGCGGCAGGTTGGGTGCTTTAAACGGGCCCCTCAGCCTCTGCCCTTCTCCGAGGCTCCGCAGGCACCGGGAGACCCACGGCACCGGCATCCCTAGAGCTGAGACCCAACACCAGTGCCAGCCCCGGGGCAAGGGCTGCTGCTGCTGCCCCACCACAGCTTGTCCCTCCATCCCTCAGCGACTGTGCCCCACGGCGTGCCACAGCTGCCCCACGGCTGGGCTGTTCCTCTATGGCTGCCCCATGGCCAAGCTTGCACCATCACAGCTGCTCCTGCACAGCTGCCCCATGGCCAAGCTCCTGCTCAGTGCCTTGCCCCGTTGCTTCTCTCCTGCAGCAGCACCCAGCTGGAGAGGCCATGGCAGCTGCTGCCTTCCTGCAGCACAGGCCACACTTTGGGAGCAATTCTGGCCCCAAAGCTACTGGTTGAGGTCAATATGAGCAACAAGAGGCTGTGCTTAATCGTGAGCTCGAGCAGAGCCAGGTGCTGGCACCTGCTCTGCAGAACAAATGGCTGATGGAATCACCCTGGGCCATAACTTTTCAAACCAGCCTCAGCAGTCAATGTCCTGTGTGCTCAGGGCTCCTGCCCTGCTATCCTGGGGGACCCTGGGGCCATCAGGCTCTCCCAGGCCAGGAGCAATGTCTCCAAGGACAGGGGCAAGTGAGCTTCAGCGGCCAAGCTGCTCCTTCCTTCCTTCCTTCCTCCTTCCTTCCTTCCACGTTGGAAAGTTCTCGGTGAGTCATGGCCATGGCTGCAGAAATACCCTGGCTGTTCCTGGGCTCAGTCCTGAGCCTGGGCAAGTTACCTGGAGCTTTCTTCTAGATGCAAGGAGGCTTTGGATGCTGCTCATAGTTCCCTAATCCTAATGTGAGCTGCTCTGTTTCCTCTCTTGGGCTGAGGGAGCCAAGGAGGCAGCAGGCAGGGCACTGAGGGATGGGCTGGCTGGAGGCAGGAGTCCTGTCCAAAATTCTTGGGTTTGCTGGCAGCAAATTGATGTTCAGGGAATGTTTTATCTTCCCCTCCCTGCCATCAATCACAGCTTGGGAAGGAGCTGGTGAGGCCTCCCTCTCCTGGGCACAGCACGCTCAGGACAGTGCGTGGCAGAGCTCAGAGCTGAATCACAGCCCATGCCCTTGGGGCTGGGGGGCACGTGCTGCCCATGGGGTCCTCACTCCCCACTGCATGTTCTCCCAGCATGCTGCTGCTGCTTGGCCATGCCCATGCCCATGGCACAGCTGATTCCTCACTCCAAGCACAGGCTCTGCCATCCCCTGCGTGTGGATGGGAGCTTGGGTGGGCGATGGGGGCTGCGTGGGGCTGTGTGGCACTGAGCTGATGGCTGGAGCTCAGGGTGAGCTCGTGGGGCTGTGATGATGCTGGGGGTGGGATGTGACAGGGCTGCTCCTCACCCTCCTGAACTGAGCTGGAGAGATGCTCTGGTGTCTCCCAGGCTGTTAACTGACGAGATGCTGGGAAGGAGAATTCCGCTAGCTGAGCTGTGCTCTGGTGCAGGGTGGGTGAGCAAGGAGAGTGCTGCTGTGGGACTGAGATGCACCCTGAGCTGAGCAGCCCTGGCTGCTGTGGCTGCTCTCTGCCCTTGGATGTGCAGCAGGTCCTGGCTGCTTGCTGCTGCCAGGCCCTCCCTCTGCCTCTGTGCTCTCCAGCTCAGGCAGGTCCCAGCTCGCCTTGGGAAGCACCATGCTCACTGCAAAGGGCTGGCTCTCCCGGGACACACAAGATGCTTTTAGCACCAGGCAGGGCTCTCTGCCTGTCAGCAAGCAGTTTTCCCCTTGGAACTTCCAGTGGGGGATGAAGGGAGCAGGGATGAGGGCAGCTCTGTCCACGCGGCAGGTGGCTCTGAGAGGGAAGCCAGGGCTGGATGCTCCTAGAGGGAAGCCAGGGCTGGATGCTCTGAGAGGGAAGCCAGGGCTGGATGCTCTGAGAGGGAAGCCAGGGATGGATGCTCTGAAGAGGGAAGCCAGGGCTGGATGCTCCTAGAGGGAAGCCAGGGCTGGATGCCTGCAGGCTCCCTCCCAGCTGCTGCTCCAAGCCCAATGCCAGGGGCAGGCTGGGAGGCTGCGTGGAGCTTGCTGGCACCACGTGAGCCTTGGCAGGGCCAGATAAATGTTGAATGAAGGCACAGCAGCTCTGTGTGGAGAACACACAGCACGGATGCCTTGGCTCCAGAGCTGGAGCCCAGGCAGGCATTTCCCAGGCTGCTGGGCTGGGATAGCCTCTCATCTCAGTCATTAGGATTCCAATTCCCACTTTTCCAATGCTTAGTAGGTGTTGTCTTCTCGTCGCTGTGCCTGTCAGTGCGTGTGTGTGTGTCCATGGCTGCTCCTCATCCCTTGTTCTCCTCGGGAGCTTCCCTGCTCATCCAGCACGTAGGGAAGCACACAGCACCTGAGGGAGGAAGCTGGAGTTGAGAAGGAGCTGCTCAGCCTTGTGTTGTTTTTAGGGAAGTAACAGAACTTTGGTTTTCATCAAACTCACTGAGATGCAGGGGGATTAAAGGCAGGGAGCATCCCTGTGCTGCCTGCTGGAGCTTGGGACTGGCTCCATGGCTTCCTGCAGAGCTGAAGCAGGCAGAAGGAGCAGGAGGATCGGGCCAAGGATGCTCACAATACCAGAGTTCAAGGCAGTGTGGAGCTTTTCCTTTCCTCCTTCGTTGGCCTCACCAGGATGAAGTGCTCTGGGATTCCTGGAGGACCATGGGCATTGCTCTGCCTGCCTCCATCAGTTTGCAGGGAGCCATTCCTCAGCTGAGTTATCCTGCCAGGACCTGGCCTGGTTCTTTCCTTCCAGTGTCCTGTACAGCAGCAGCAGCAGAGCCTTCACCAAGCCAGTGATGCCTCCCTGCCCAAGCTGGATTGCTGCAGCATCTCACAGGGATGCTCCATCAGCCTCCTGTGCTGCTGAGCATCAGGGTACCACCTCCTCCCCCCAAACTGTGCCTTGCTCTCCTGGTTCCTAACAGCTCCCAGCATGACAGAATCAGGAAGGTTGGAAGAGACCTCCAAGATCATCAAGTGCAACAATCTGCCTATCCCCATCATTCCCACTCCTGGGGGAACACAGGAGCCTCTTGGTCTGCAAGCAGAGAGCAGAGGGAGCTGATGGATAGCTGAGGCTGGGTCACTCCTGCTTGGCACTGACACTTGCAGGAGCTGCAAGGGAAGCTCCTGGCTTCCAACTGGAGAATTCCTCCATCTTCTGCTCAGACCTTTGGCTTGCAAATTTATCTGATCCCATTGGCATCTCTCATCAGGCACCTCCAGCTCCTAACTTCCATCATCAGGCACCTCCAGCTCCTAACTTCCATCATCAGGCACCTCCAGCTCCTAACTTCCATCAGGCACCTCCAGCTCCTAACTTCCATCATCAGTACCTCCAGCTCCTAACAGGGTCAGAAGAGGCTTGAGCACACATCTCCAGCATGGAGCCCCAGTTGTTGGAGCAAGGGAGGGATGCAGGATTGATCCTGGGCTGCTGTGGAGGGAGCTGCTGGCTCCATTGCCTTGGAGCAGCACGTGAGGAATGGCAGGGATGCTGGGAGCAGCTCAGGAGCACTGCTGCAGAGGCTGCCAGCTCCAGAGCCCTTCCCTCGCTCACGGCTGGAAGGATGCATGGCAATGAGGCTCCAGAGGGATGCTTCCCCATGCAAGGGCACCAGCTCCATGGCAGCTGTAAAGAATTAGGGATGCCTAAGGAGAAGGCTGCAAGGCCCAGGGCTGGTGGCTGGGATTTGAGGGCAGAGGATGCCCCAGGGATGATGCCAGCCCCTGCTCTCCCACTGCCCATGGATTGATGATGCCAGGCCCTGCTCTCCCAGTGCCCATGGATTGATGATGCCAGCCCCTGCTCTCCCAGTGCCCATGGATTGATGATGCCAGCCCCTGCTCTCCCAGTGCCCATGGATTGATGATGCCAGCCCCTGCTCTCCCACTGCCCATGGATTGCCTATGCTTTCCTCCTCTCCCCGTTCCCCTCTCCATTTGGCTGCAGGAAGGGCAGAGCTGTGGGCACCTGGGGCTCTTTGGAAGCACCAGAGTGACTCTAGCAGAGGATTTGGGGCTGTTTGGGAAGCTGAGGCTGCTCAGCATCTGCAGCTTTCCTCCTGGGCACTGGGGAGGCCTCAGCTCCAAGCCTGGGCTCAGCTTTAGGCTCCTCACTCCCTCCCAGAAGGACACTGAGGCGATGGAGTGTGTCCAGACCAAGGCAAGGAAGCTGGGGAAGGCTCTGGAGCACAAGTGTGCTGAGGAGCAGCTGTGGAACTGGGCTTGGTTAGGCTGGAGAAGAGGAGGCTCAGGGGAGACCTTCTCCCTCCCTGAAAGCCTGTCCTCTTGTCCCAAGGCCCCGCTTGTGCCATCAGCTGCCATCTCTTGGAGCAGGGGAAGGGATGCAGCAGGATGGTCTCTGAGGCACTGGGAAGCTGGGCAGCTCCAGCATGGACCATCTCCATCCTCAGCATGTCTGGGAGCTGGCTGCTCCTGCAGCATCTCCCTAAGCTCTGGGCTGTGACTGGAGGTGGCTCTGGAATGTGGTGGCTGTGCCAGCAGCTAGTTCACATCCCTGGCTCCTGTGACTAACTCTCCTGCCATTTGTGCTTGGTGCTGGCTGAGAGCTTTGCTCCTTTCTGCTGCTGCTCTTCATCCTGATGCTTCAGGGAGAGTTTTCTGCTGCTTGGGTCCTCTCTCCATGCTCAACAGTTTCTGGTTGTGTTCAGAGTGATGGATATCTCCTTCCTCCTCCTCTTGGGCTTGATTCCCCTGGCCAGGGAGCTGTGGAAGGGATGCTGCCTCCTGTTGTGGCTGGGAGTTGGCAGTCTTGCCTTCCTGCTGAAATCCATTCTCCTGCCTGGTTTAGCTGCTCATGGCTCTGTGGCTTTGCCCTTTCCAAGGGCCCAGGACTCTGTGCCAGAGCTGTGGACTCTCCTTTCCTCTCTGTGCCCAGCAGGTGAGGATTGCTTGGGCCTGAGCAGCAGGAGGTGTGTGATGCTGGCATCATCCCCACAGAGCCTGCAGCAGCCTGTGCTGGGCTGCAGGCTCCAGAGCCAGGATATTGTCCCTCCAGGGCTTTCAGAGGAGCTGTTGGAGTGCTGGGGAGCAGCTCACTGTGCCCCTGCCTGCCCCTCTGGCCCAGGCCTGGGAGCAGCAGCAGAGCTCCAGCTTGCCTTTGTCTGACTGCCTGGGATTGTTTAAGCAGAGGAGCCAAGGGTTGGACACTCCTGACCCTGCTCTTCCCCACCTGGGCAGCTTTAGTCCTCATTCTTCACTCTTCCAGCTCCAGAGAGCTCTCTGGAGGAGCTCAGCAGCTCCTTGGGCAAGGAGATGCTTGGCTAGGACCATGGCTCCTGCTCCATCCATGAGCAGGCAAGCAAGCCAAAGGCTGCTTTTTCTTCTTAATCCTGAGGCTTGCACTCATTGGAATGGATAAACTCCATTGGTGAAGCTCATTAGTTTCTAGCAGGTGGCTCAGGCTGCTCCAGCCTTCACTTCCCTGTCCCAGGAATGCCAATCCCCTGTTGGGATGAGAATCCATGACAGAAGATGCTCTGGTT
This sequence comes from Bucco capensis, assembly GCA_013396975.1. Classification (NCBI taxonomy): domain Eukaryota; kingdom Metazoa; phylum Chordata; class Aves; order Piciformes; family Bucconidae; genus Bucco; species Bucco capensis. The sequence continues at coordinate 708,981 of VWZO01020522.1, read as the reverse complement.
TCCTCAGACCCATGGAGCACTCTCCTCCCCAGCTGAGGGCTCCTGGAGCTGGTGGCACTGACAACAGCAACTCCTTATCCTCCCTGCTGGGAAGAGACCACCCTGGACCCTCCTGCCCCTTCCCCCTCATCCCAGCTGGGCCAGCCCAGGTGTGCCCAGGAGCTGCCTTTGTGCTGGGGAGATTCCCTGCCACGAGCTGCAGGGATGGGGAAGGAGACCCAGAGCAGATCCTGGCAGGCAGCTCCATGCCTCCCTTGAGTAATCCTGAGGAAAAGGCCAGGAGAAGGCTTGAAGGAGTGCTGGATGTTGCCCCTCCAGTGCAAACTTGTCCTGCTCTCTCGTTCAGAATTGTTTTGCCTTTCTCAAGAGCCTTGTGTAGGTTGCAGCATCCCCACAGATCCCAGAATGGGAGCTGATGATGAGTCACTCTCCAAATGTAGGGAGTTTGGAGAGAGAGACAGAGAGATTATTATTATTTTCCCTTGTAGCCCTGCTGAGGGAATTAAGTGCTGGTGGCACACAGCAAGCCCAGCCCCAAGCAGTGCTGCCATGCCTGAGGATGCCCAGGCTGTGTGCCGAGGATGGGGATGGCTCTCCTGGCCATGTGGAGCTGGCTGTGCTGCCCAGAGCCCAGCAGAGCTGCTGCAGATGCTCAGGCTGCTGCCTCTCAGCTCTGCCCCTGCTGCCCAGGCCTTTGCTGCTGGCCCTGGGGTCCAGCTGGCAGCACAGAGCCCACCTCTGCCTCCTCCTCTCTCCTGCACTCCTTCCATCTCACTTGGGTTTTTTCCACTGGTGTGCTTGGTTGGCTTTGTGGGTTTTTGTTGGCTTTTTTTTAACAGGGGGAAAAAAAATTCCTTGAGGAACAAGGCAAATGTGTGTAGGTGACTGTGCTGTGCCACCAGCCCCCAGCACAGAGAGGGGGAGAGGCTGTGAAGTGCAGGAGCTGCAGCCAGAGCAGGCTGGGCAGCTGCTGGGGGCTGGGGATGGGCTGGGGGGGATGAGGAGGCAATCCTGCTGGGAATGGGCTGGGAATGGGCTGGGGATGTGCTAGGGATGTGATGGGGATGGGCTGGGGATAGGCTGGGAATGTGCTTGGAATGTGCTGGGAATGTGCTGGGGATGTGCTGTGGAGGATGAGGAGCCATCCTGCTGGGGATATGCTGGGAATGTGCTGGGGATATGCTGTGGAAGATGAGGAGCCATCCTGCTGGGGATATGCTGGGAATGTGCTGGGGATATGCTGTGGAAGATGAGGAGCCATCCTGCTGGGGATATGCTGGGAATGTGCTGGGGATATGCTGTGGAAGATGAGGAGCCATCCTGCTGGGGATATGCTGGGAATGTGCTGGGGATATGCTGTGGAAGATGAGGAGCCATCCTGCTGGGGATATGCTGGGAATGTGCTGGGGATATGCTGTGGAAGATGAGGAGCCATCCTGCTGGGGATATGCTGGGAATGTGCTGGGAATATGCTGGGAATGTGCTGGGAATGTGCTGAGAATGTGCTGGGGATGTGCTGGGAGGGATGAGGAGACATCCTGCTGGGGATGTGCTGGGAATGTGCTGGGAATGTGCTGGGGATGTGCTGTGGAGGATGAGGAGTCATCCTGCTGGGAATGTGCTGGGAATGTGCTGGGGATGTGCTGAGAGGGATGAGGAGTCATCCTGCTGGGGATGTGTTGGGAATGTGCTGGGGATGTGCTGTGGGGGATAAGGAGTCACCCTGCTTGGGGAGCCCAGCACCCAGCCCAGCATGGAGAGAGGCTGCTGGAGGGCAGGAGGCTGCCTGAAGCCAACAGGCAGCTTTTGCCTTCCCGTAGCTCTGCAGAGGAGGTGAGCAGAGAGGTGGATGTGCGAAGCAGGGAGAGCCTGTGGCTGAAGGCTCCCCGAGCTCTCCTGGCTCCTGGCAGGGGAGCAGAGCCCTGCCCAAGGTTGCTGTGCTGGGCTCCATCCTTGGCTCAAGCAGCTCTTGCAGCTAGGTCCCTCTGAGCCATGGCTCTGGGATGTCTGGAGCATCTCCCCAAGCTTCCCTGGTGCTGCTCTGAGCTGCTTCTGCTTCTTTGGAAGCAGGCTGAGTGCTGGAGGAGGTGAAGAAGATGCTGCTTGCTGGGGACACAGGACAGAGCTGCTGCTGGCTGAGCTGAGCCCTGGGAGGGGACCGTGGGTGTCTGGGGGTGGCCAGGACTGAGCTGGACCTGAGAGCCTGGAGCACAGAGCCTCAGCTCCCAGAGCATCAAGCTGGGGATGGGAAGGAGCAAAGCTGAATTCCTCCCCATCTCTCCAAGCATCTGGGAGGTGGGTGGGAGGTAAAAAAAGCTGAGCCCTGAAGTTTGAATTCCTCAGAGATATTTAGGTATCTTGCTCTTGTTACTCAAGAGCTTGAGCAGCATTGGGCATGTGCTGCAAGGCTGGCACCCCAGCACCTGCCAGCTGGGCCTGCACCTCAGGGGATGCTCAGTGCCAAGGACAGGAGCCAGCCCTGAATCCCAAAGGCTGTGTAGCCCCAGCAAGGGCACTCAGGACATCACTGAGAGGTCACCTTGCCCCAGGACTTCTCCTGGCCAAGCCAAGCATGAGGGGAGGGAGAGAGGGAGGAATGCTGCTGTGCTTTCTCAGCCTTTCCTGAGTCTGGGCAGCAAGCAGCAGACTAGTCCCTGGGAAGCTGTTCCACTGGATGAGGAGTGGAATGAGCTTGCAAGGCCAGCACTAGAGCTCTCCTGGCTCTCTGGGATAGGCTGGATGTTCTTAGCCATGTTGCCACCATCACCCTCCCCAGCTCTCTAGGGAAAAGGCTTGGAGAGGAGAGAGAGACCTGAGATCAAATCAATTAATTGCCTTTTGCCTTCAGCATGGAGAGAGCAGATGGAAATAGGAAGGAAGAAAAGCAGAACCCTGCTGAGAGGAGAAGGCTCCCCTGCCTTGCTCCTCTGCTTCTGCCAGGGCAACCCTTGGGCCCTTGGCCAGGGAGCAGGGCAGCTGCCAGCTGAGAGCAGCTCCAGGATGCTCTGCTCCAGGGAATGAAGCAGGGGAAGGGCAGGGATGCCTCTGGAGAAGCAGAGACTGCAGGAGGTGTTGGGAGAGTTCAGCTCTTTCAGACTGAACCTGATGGCAGCTGAGAGGCAGGGCTCAGGCTGGGAAATGCCCTGGAAGGTTTGCCAGCAGGAGGAGGCTTCCCTGCAGTGCCTGGGGAGCATCATCCCAGGGAGGGGATGGCTGCTTCCCACCAGGGAGTGCTGCCACTTGATGTCACTGCTCTCTGGGGTCACTTACCCCAAGTGCTGGTCCCCAGGGGCCATTCCTCTGGTTCCCCAGGCAGAGATCTGCTTGCTGAGTGCAGAACAAGTCGGTAGCATCCCAAGCTGCTTCCTTCCTGCCTGTGCTGTGGCAAAGCTGAGTTGCCCAAGGCTTGGCTCTAGAGCCAGAGCTGCATCAGCCAGCAGCCTCTCCATCCTCCCCTGGAGCCCTGGCCAGCAAGGCCCCATCCTCAGGGCAGTGGCTTTTGGGTCTCAGGGGGGGCATGGAGTGATTCCAGGGTTTGCTGGGAAGTTGTGTGTCAGGTGACTCAGCAGTTGCCACAGCGACAGAGCATCACTTAATGGAGAGAGAGAGAGAGAGAGAGAGAGGGAAGGAGCCCAAAGCAATGTCAGAGTGGGAGAGAGCTGGGATGGAGCTTGCCCTGCTGCCCCTGGGGTTCCCTTTGCCTTGGCTGGGGGGGCAGATTGGGCTAAACCTCCTGCCTGGGGCCAGGCAAAGGTGCAGAGAGCAAGGAGCTCTGTCTGCCACCTGCAGACATGCAGACATCTCTGGCTTGTCCTTGTCTGCTGTGCCTGTGCCCACCCCTCTGCAAGCACTGGGGATGCTCTGCTCCTGGAGGGATCTGCCCTTGGCTCCTGCAGCAGCTCTGCCCCTGCCTGGGGAAAGACCCTGCATGTCTTCATTTCATTCTATTGTCTTCCCCTGGTTTGTGTGGCAAAGGAGGAGTGTGGCAAGGCTGAGGGAAGGAGGCAGGTGCTGGATACTGGGGGTGATGGATACTGGGGCAGCAGAGCAGCTCTGCAGTCCTGCTGGCTGCAGTGGGGTGGATGGATGGAGGAACATTGCATCCCACCACCTTGCAGGTGTCTCCTGCTCCAGGGCTTGTCCTCATCCTTCATGCTCACAGCTTCCCCTCACACACTGCACCCCAGAGGTGAGGCCCTTGGGGCTCTTGGCTTGTGCAGCTGCTGCTGAGGCCAGGGAGGTGCTGGCCCTTGCTGTGGGCACCAAGGAGCCTCTGAGAGCTCCAGGGAGCCTGAGCCCAAGGCAATCAGCATTCTGGGCTGCTCCTTCCCCACGTGGCACCAAGGGCAAGTGTCCTCTTGCTAATCAGATGCTGAGCATTGCCCCCAGGGCCCTAGCAGGGAGAGATGCTCCTGTGCTGTCACAGTGCCCAGTGCCACACGCTGTGTGACAGCAGCTCTGCAGCTATCAGCACTCCAGAGAAGGTGCTCTCTGTGCCTCAGTTTCCCCTGCTGCACCTCTGGGGCATGCTGCATGCTCTTGCAGGGGTGTTTGCTGCATGCTCTTGCAGAGGTGTTTGCTGCTTGCTCTGCAGCTGACAGCTCTGTGAGTGACTCCTGCAGGCACGAGTGGCTGCTGCTGCCGGGAGGAGCCCCATTCCCATTCCCATTCCCATTCCCAGCAGAGCTCCAGCAGGCTGCTGGGTGTCCTGGCAGCTGAGGAGCAGGCTCACAGCCTCCCCAGGAGCTGCTGGGCTGCATCCATCACAGCAAATCCATGTGAGCACCACAGCCAGGATGGCTCTGAGTGCCCCAGCAGTGCCTGGAGGGGAGGAGAGAGCTGCTCAGAGCCAGGCTGCCCTGGGAAGCAGCCTGGCTGTGGCTGGGCTGCCCTATTCCCACCTCTTGCATCCCCTCTGGAGTGCAGGAGCTGGGCTCCTCCTTGGTTTTTCTCTCAGCAGAGCTGAGCCTGAGCACCCAGGCAGGAGGAAGCCAAGGCACAGAGGCGTTGGCAGGCAAGAGGAGTCTCTTCTGCTTCAGAGGCAGGAGGAGAGACAAATGCCACAGAAAAAGAGCCTTCTTGGGGTGTTTTTTCCCCCCCTCAAATGCTGAGTGGGAGGCCAACAGATGCCAGAGCATCTGCCTTTTTCCCCCAGGCCTTGCAGGCAGTGCTCAGTGCCCACTGAGTCGTGCTGAGGGGAGAAGGGTGGCATGGGCAGGGGCTGCTGCTGGGGCCATGCCAGGCTCAGCTGTGCTGGCTCTGCCCCTCAAAGCCTGGCCAGGGCTCAGCTGGGCATCATCTGCCTGCTCTGCCCTCTGCCTGTGTGTCAGGCTGAGAAGTGGCAGCAAAGCAGGCTAGGAACTCATGGAATGAACTCCTCTGTGCCTCCAGAGAGACGTGGGCAGGTAAGCTGCAGCCCAGATGTTCCTTGAGCAGATGTGCTGAGGCTCTGAGCACTCAAGCAGAGCTCTCACCCTGTGAGGGGCAGGGAGAGACCTGGTGTGGGGACTCTGCTCATCCCATGGCAGCATGGAGCTGGAGGGAGGAGCAGGGCAGTGTGGGCATCTCCTCCCAGCTCAGAGCAGGGCTCAGGGATGCTTTAGTGGGAAGCAGCAGTGCTTGGAGCATGCAGGAGGAGCAAGGGCAGTGCTTGAGGTGTCTAAGAGCCCCATGCCAAGCTGCTGGGCTGCTTTCTGCTCTAGCTCTGTGCATCTCCTGGCAGCACAGAAGGGTTTGAAGTTCTCCTGGCTTGTGTCTCCCCAGGAACCTTCCGAGGAGTGTGCAAGAAGATTGATCACTTCCCAGAGGATGCTGACTATGAGCAAGACACAGCCGAGTACCTCCTGCGTGAGTCTGAGCTCTGCTTGCTCCCTGGGCTCACCCCCCCTCCCCACAGCTCCCTCCCACCCCTTGGAGCAGCCTGGGGGGCACAGCTCCCCTCCTCAAGCTCTCTGCAGAGCAGCTGTGACCTCCTGGGCTGCCATGGATGCTGTGACACCTCAGTGATGCTGTTAATGGCACTTGTGTCTAGCACTTGCTGTCCCCAGGGCTGCTCAGGGTGCAGCACCATGGGGATGCTGTGTGTGTGCTAAGCTCCCTGCTCCCAGAGCCTCTGCAGCCAGGCTGCAGTCACTGGGAGAGAGTGAGGAGCATCTGCCATGTGCTCTGCCAGCAGCAGCCAAGGGTAGGGAGGCAGTGCAAAGAGAGCTTCTGGATCCCCTGGGAAAAGCAGGTCCTCCTGTGGCAGGAGGCAGCAGAAGCTGCAGGGTCTTTGTGCTGAGGAGTCTGATGCTGAGCCTGCAGAGAGGACACACTGCCACAGAATCCCCAAATCCCAGCATGGATTGGGTTGGAAGGGAGCTCTGGGGATCATCCAGCCCAGGCGCCCCCCCAGCAGCTTGCTCTAGGTGCCTTTGGGATCTCTGCACCCCAGGAGACTCCCCAAGCTCTCTGGGCAGCCTGGGCCAGGGCTCTGCACCCTCACAACAAACAAGTTTCTGCTGCTGCTCAGCTGCAAGCTGCTGGCTTCCAGTGTGTGCCCATTACCCCTTGGGCTGGCCCTGGGCACCCCTGAGCAGAGTGTGGCCCCAGCCTCTTGCCCCCTGCACCCTTCAGCTCTTGCTCAGCATGGAGCAGCTCCCCTCTGGCTCTGCTCTGCTCCAGGAGAAGCTCTCAGCCTTTCCTCCAGTGCCCTCAGCATCTCCCTGGACTCTCTGCAGCAGTTCCCTGTTTCTCTGGAGCTGGGAGCCCAGAGCTGGGCACTTTGCAGACACACACAGAGCCAGCAGTGCTGCTCACCCATCCAGGAGGGAATGGAATCCCTTGGAGCTCTGAAGTTCTTCTCCCACCCCCTCCCACATTTCCAATCAAAAGCCTATTTTAAAGCCCCCAGAATGGCATTTTAATGGAGCTTCTCTGCACTGCTGTGCTGTTCACAAAGGCCCTGGCAGGGGGATGGGAGCCCAGCCCAAGGCAGGCTGTATTTTGGGTGCAGCATTGGGTGATTCTGCATTAATTGCTCTTTTTCTGTCCTTTTGGAGGCTGAACTTGTGAAAGGCCATGTAGAAGTGACCCTTCTTGGTGTGCTGCTGCATCAGGGACTCCTGAGACTGCCACTGCCATGTCCCTAGCCAAAATCCAGCGTGCTGTGTTGGGTGGTGGGAAGGTGACAGGACTGGAAGAAATAACTCCTTGAAACAGCCTAGGAAGGGAAAAAAGAAACACCCTGAAATGCAGGATTTAAGCTGTTTTTTGTGAGGGGAAGCCTGAACCAAGAGGTTTGCAGGGCTGATGGTTGGCTCCAGAGCAGCTCAGGATGCTCAGAAGGGACCAGTGGTGGATCTCTCCCATCCCTCCCAGCAGCACCCAAGCTAGCTGGGGATGTCCCTGGCCACTGCAGGGGGGTTGGACTAGATGACCCCCGGAGGTCCCTTCCAACCCAAACCATTCTGTGATTGCAGTGATTCCTCCTGGGTGCTGGCACTGGCTGGGAGATGCCAGCAGCCTCTGCTCCAGGAGGATGCCAGGGGCTGACCCTGCCCTGCTCCTTGTCCCACAGGTGCAGTGAGAGCATCCAGCATCTTCCCCATCCTCAGTGTGGGTCTGCTCTTCTTTGGGGGCCTGTGTGTGGCAGCCAGTGAGTTCTACAAGAGCAAACACAATGTCATCCTCAGCGCGGGCATCTTCTTCGTCTCTGCAGGTACAAGCTGCCTGGGGACTCTGGGGTAGAGTGTGGGAGGATGTGGGGGAGCTGGAGATGACTTGTGGGTCCTCCTGAGCCATTGGGGTTTGTCAGCTGTCCTCATGGCAGGGACAAGACCAGCAGAGGCTTGTGGCAAGTGGGCACCATGCTGGACAGAACTTTAAGCATCCACTTTCTGGCTTCATTTGTCTTCTTGCATGTCCTGCAGCCCAGAAGGGGCCTGGGGCAGGTTTTGGGGCAGAAGGGCTGCAGCAGGGCTGTAAGGAACATGACTCCCTCTGGAGAGGCTGCTCCTGCTGGATTACTCATTCCCTGTGCACTCTTCCCCAAGCTTCCACTGATTATGGCATGACAGTGTCTTTGTCTCGAGGAACTGCTCTATTTTGTGTGTTTTCTTCTCCCCACAAAGAGACAAATGGCTCTCCCTCCCTCGGCTGGCAGGAGCTGCTGATGCAGAGGAGAAAACAACAGAAAGGAACATAATTGATTCATTAAGGAACTCCAGGAGTATATCAGCTGCTCCTCAGCCCTGAGGCACAGCCCCATGGCACCGCTGGCCCAGCAAAATCTGCCCAATTTCCCCCCAAAAAGCCTCCAGGTTCCACCAGAAGTGAACAGAGATGGAGCCATTCCCACTTGCCTGTGCTCCCAGAGCTGGGCTTGGTGCTGGAAGGATCTCCTCATGCTCCAGCTCCAGCTCCCCACAGCAGCTGGGCTCCTGTGCTCCACAGCTCAGGGAGAAGCTCTGCAGAGCAAAAGCAGCTCTTGAATTGTCCCTTTTCTGAAGAAAACAGGGGTGTTCCCTCCTGTTCTCCAATCTAGGCAGGTGTGGGAATGGCGATGTGTCCTGGGGCCAGCAGCAGAGGTCTGGGAGGAGGTTTGGTCACACCGTGCTGGTATGGGAGCTTAGGGCTGTGGCTGTGCCCTTTGGCACCGCACGGGTCACGATGGGCAGGAGAAGGGTTGCATTCTTCCTGCTGCTGTCTGCCACTCCAGCGAGCCCATCTCCCTTTCTCCTCCTTTCCCCGAAGGTCTCAGCAACATCATCGGGATCATCGTGTACATCTCTGCCAACGCGGGGGACCCGGGGCAGAGCGACTCCAAGAAGAGTTACTCCTACGGCTGGTCCTTCTACTTCGGGGCACTCTCCTTCATCCTGGCCGAGATGGTTGGGGTGATCGCGGTGCACATGTACATCGAGAGGCACCGGCAGCTGCGGGCCAGGTCGCACTCGGAGCTGCTCAAGAGGACGGCGTTCAGCCGCTTGCCGCCCTACCGCTACCGCTTCCGCCGCCGCTCCAGCTCCCGCTCCACCGAGCCGCGCTCCCGGGACCTGTCGCCCGTCGGCAAAGGCTTCGGCACCATCCCTTCCACCGACATCTCCATGTTCACCCTCTCCAGGGATCCTTCCAAGGTGACCATGGGCACGCTGCTCAACTCGGAGCGGGACCACGGCTTCTTGCAGGTCCACAACTCCATCCCCAAAGAGTTCAAGGAGTCTTTGCACAACAACCCGGCCAACAGACGAACCACGCCGGTCTGAGGAGGCCAGGGGCAGCTCCTCCTCCTCCTCCTCCTGATGGGTGACCTGGGAAATTCCCGTTTTAAGGACAAGCCCCGAGGGCTCCCTCTGCCCCTGCCCGCGGGGGCTGGCTTGTCACTCGCAAGATGCCAGCGGCTGGGCTAGCTCGCTGTGCCCAGGGTGGGATTGGGACCTCCCCGTGTCCCTCCTCCCTTCCCTGGCGGGGAGGAGGGGACAGGATGGGGACTGCGCTGGGACCCTGCGGACTGAGCAGGGCTTCCACCGCCCGGCAGCGTGGCTCGCCGAGCTCTCTCCATCGTTCGTGTGTTGATCCTCATCGCGGTGTTTCCTTAGCTGTGTGTCCCATGGGATTGCTGCCTGGGAGCATCCCGAGCTGCTGCGGGATGCGCAGGGCTGGCTCGGGGCCGCGGCTCCCGGCTCCTCCTTGCCCTTTCCCGGGGGGAGGAGTGCTCGAGATGGGATTCCCTGTGGCGTTTTCGTGCATGCATTAAATAGCTTGGAATTCAATTTTTTTTGGTCATGTCGGGTTGGAAGAAACCATCCTTTTGCAATTTTCCTGTGGTCTGGAAAGGGCTTCTTTCTTTCTTCCTTTCTTCTTTCCTCCTTTCCTTCTTCCTTTCCTTTGGTGCATTCAGGCCGTGCAAGGACTCAGGAGCCGAGTTCCTCCAGTGACTGGTAGCAATTAGCCAGCGTCTAATTAACCTCTCGGTGTTGCAAGGAAACGAACTAATTCCCTGCAAGGAACACACACACCGAGTCACCGCTGACTGTCTGGGCACGAGCAAAGGAGGTGATGCTGCCTGAGCTGCTGCTGCAGGAGCTGGGCTGGGTGGCTGGGCTGCCTGCCCACGGGCTTTGCTCCTGGAATGGCTGGAGAAAAACAACAATAAAACATCCAGATTGGCAAGCAAGGCACTGGGCTGAAGAGATTGCCCTCATCCTGCTGTGAGCAGCTGGAAAACTCTCTTTCCTGGATGTTTCACAGCAGCCTCCACCTCTGCCATGGCTGCGTGGGGTGCCTGGGCCTGAGGGGTGGTCCCTGGCTGCAGGGGTTCTGGAGTAGCCCCTGCCCCACTCTCTGACCCTCTGTGGTGCCACCCTGGCTCAGGTGGCTGGTGGGATGTGGGGTGCGTGGGACACTGCAGAGTGGGGCTGAGGGGTGGTTGTGTGCCCAGCCAGCTCCCAAACCTGGGCACCAGCAGAGTGGAACACTGCAAGCAGAGCAGCTGAGAAAGCCAAAAAGTGCCCTGATGGGGTGATGTCCCCTCCCTTGGGGCTAGCTGGACACCCTGAGTCCTCTCTCCCAGGTAAAAGGTGAGTTCAGAGCTAGAGCTCCCTGTGCTTGCTCTGGGTGTCAGTGTTCCTGTCCCCTCTAAGCTGCTTGCACTGGGGTGGCACAGGCTGGCAGGGTCCAGGAGGTCACCCTGGAAGTGCCCAGGCAGCTGTGTGCAGCTGGAGGCTTGGCTTTGGAGGCTGAGCCACCTTCTCCTGTCTGAAGGGAGGGGGTTTGCAAGCAGCTGCTCCTGCAGGTTGCTGTGTCACTTCATTGAGATCTGACTGAACCTGCTGCCAGAAGCGAGGGATTCCCAGGGAGGATTCCCAGGGAGGATTCCCAGGGAGGCCTGAGGAGCAGCCACAGGTCAGCTGGGGCCAGCAGAGCAGAAACCTCTGGGGCCTGAGGGCTGTTTTGTGCCCTGGCTCTCCTGCCCCAAGCTGGAGCTGTGCTGGGACAACCTGCAGCATCCCCAGCAAGGACTTTGTGCCCAGGGGCAGCTCCAGGGCTGCAGCCTCTCTGCAGCTTCCTCAGCCTTTGCTGGCTACTGCTGGGAAGGGAGCTGGTGGGAGCAGCCCGATTCAGGTGCTAATTAGGCTTTGAATTGCCAGAGCTGCTGATTGCATGTATTAAAACACAGTGCAGGAAGTGCAGCACTCTCATCTTAGGGAAATATTTAGAAACAGTAGTAAAGCTCTGGCAGGGCAGGGGCTGGAGTAAGCTGTGTGCTCCCTTGCCTGGAGCTTGGCTCTGCTCGGAGCTCCTGCCCAGCTCCAGCCTGCAGCTTCTCACCAGGGCCTGGAGCAGCATCTGGCCAAGGCCAGGGTTGGCTTTAGGAAGGTGTTGGTGCAGCCCAGAGCTCTGCTGGCCCTCACAAAGGTCTGGCAGTAAATGCCTGCTGATAATCAATCCAGCAATCCTCTTCTGGAGGTCAGGCAGAGCTCCTGGCCATGCAGATCCAGGGAGGTGGTGAGGGCTCTGGAGCACAAGTGTGCTGAGGAGCAGCTGAGGGCACTGGGCTTGCTTAGGCTGGAGAAGAGGAGGAGACCTTCTCCCTCTCTCCAGCTCCCTGCCAGGAGCTTGGAGCCAGCTGGGGGTTGGGCTCTTCTCCCAAGGAACAAGTGATAAGACAAAACAACCTCAAATTGCATCAGGACAGGTTTAGGTTGGACATGAAGAACAATTTCTTCCCCAGCAGGCTTGTCCAGGGCAGTGCTGGAGTCTCCATCATCCCTGGAGGGGTTCAAATCCCTGGAGCTGTGCTGCTGAAGGACATGGCTCAGTGCTGAGCTGGCAGTGCTGGGCAATGCTTGCACTCCCTGATCTGAAAGATCTCTTCCAACCCAAAGCATTCCATGATTCATTGTTCCCTGGTGGCACATGGCCAGCCTGGGCTGAGGGTCCAACAGTGCCCTGGGGACAGGGGAGGGAGCAGTGCTGGGGCCCCCATGGGCTGGCAGCCCTGGGGCAGGCTGTGAGCAGCACTGGTGCTGCAGTGCTGGGCTGGCCCAGGCAGAGCTGGCAGCTGCTGATGGAAGGTGTTTACTGCCACGGGTAATCTCTTCCCTTGGTGCCCATGCCTTTCTCCTTGGAGAGGAAATCAATAGCCAGGCTGAGGCTGGAGGCTTCCATATTTCTCAGAGAAATGCAGATCAATATGGATTTCTTAACAAGTTTCATTTCAATACCTGAGAGTGCACATTCTGCCTCTCTCCTGACCTTTCCAAGCCTTCAGGGAGGCAGATGAAAAAGATTTGTTCCAATTCAGCCAATTGAATCAGCAAATGCCCCATTACCTTGTTTTCCTCTCCACCAGACCTTGATAAACAGGGTGATAGCTCATCCTCCTCCCATGGCTCCCAGAGCTGTTCCTCACTCCACAGCCATCCCCTGGGGAGATGCAGGTGAGGGCAAGGAGGGCATGGCTCCTATGCCAA
>VWZO01020522.1:639159-695824 GCA_013396975.1 Bucco capensis | reverse complement strand
CTGCATCATCCCACAGCTCACTATGGCTTACTCCCAGCTCACTATGGCTTACTCCCAGCTCACTATGGCTTACCCACAGCTCACCAAGGGCCAAACTGGGCTCTGCCTCACAGGGCTGGGAGCTGGCTGGCACCCTGGAAGTGGAGGTGGCTTTCCATCCACTCACTGCTGGGGCTTTTTTTCCCCAGACACTGTGGGTTTCTGCTCCCCTTTCTCCCCTCAAGGGTGGGAATCCTGATGGACATATGGCCCTGGCACCAGGGGATGTCAGCAGCAGTTCTCTCTTCCTCTCACCCTTTTCCCCACAAGTGCCTATCTCCATCAGAATTCCCACAGGCTGCAAGGGAACTCTCAGCCCTTGCACCTCTGCAGCTGCTCCTGTCCCAGCTCTCCCTTGCCTTTGATTTGTTGGAGTGTTGAGGGTTCCTTCACTGCTTGCAGTGCCTCAGGAGAGCCTAGGTAAGGCCAGGCAATTGCCATCCTGTGTTTATTATTTGCTTGATGGACAGTAATGTTTTCTGGGGAGCCAGGGCTATATGTCAGCCAAAGCCCAATGCTGAGATGCTTGAAAGGGCAACCTTTCATTTGGGGCTGGCAGAGCCTCTGCAGCATCATTATATCCTCAGGGAGTGCCTGGCCAGCCCTAGATCTCCAGCTGACCACAGTCAGCAGCCCCAGAAAGTTCAGCAAGCAAGACTTTCACCTGCTGCCACAGGCAAGTCTCCTTGCTCATTAGCTCTGGGCCCTCTGCCCTTAACCTCCCCACAGCCAGCAGAGGGGAAAAGCTTCCCTGCCCCCCGAGCTGCTCTTAGACATGCTGGTGAGCTGCAGGTGTCCTGGGAGGTGAGGGCTGTGTGCCTCTGAGCCCCACAGTGCTTCCTGGGAAAAGCTGTGCAGATAAGTGCCATGAGGGGTTCATTATTGCTGCTTCTCCTTGCCTGTCCCTAGAGGAGGTGGCAGCTGGAGACCTGTGAGTCCTCAGCTATGGCAAAGCCTAACCCAGGGCCAAGGGCTTGGGAGATGCCACATCCCTGGGGCAGCTTGGTCCTGGAGGAGGTCAAACAGCAGTGTCCAGGGGCAGCAGCCTGGGGCATCCACAGACTGAGCCTAGGTGCAAGGAATTTGCATGAGAGGGAGCACAGATGATCTGAGCTGCAAGGTTTGGGTCTGAGGGATGTGAGCTGTGAGGTTTGGGTCTAAGGGATGTGAGCTGTGAGGTTTGGGTCTGAGGGATGTGAGCTGTGAGGTTTGGGTCTGAGGGATGTGAGCTGTGAGGTTTGGGTCTAAGGGATGTGAGCTGCAAGGTTTGGATCTAAGGGATGTGAGCTGCCCTTCAGGTGCCAGGTTCATCTCTGCTCCCACTCTCTGGAGCACCAAAGTCCCAGCTTCCTTCAGGTCTGTCAGCAGAGAGCAGCAACCTGGTAAGTGTATTTGGATGACACATACACTAATTATCATGCTTAGCAGCTGTTGCTCTTTAAAACAAGAAGAAATGGGGCTTGCATGGGCAATGTTTTGTAAACCATGTGCAGCAGCAATCTGCTCCAGGAAAGCAGCCATTAGGGGAACAGCATAATGGCAGCAGCTCCTTAGGGCAAGGCAGACTTTCCTCCCAAGGAGCTCAGATGAATGCATCATTTACCTCCAAGAAAGAGCTTGGTGCTTCTGCTCCCTCCTGCCCAGAGCTGGAGCTCTCTGGGGCTGCAGCTGCCAGAGGGGCAGGATTGTCCATGGCAAACTGCAGCAAGCTGGGGGCTCCGAGGGAGATGAGAAGAGGAAAAAGGGGAAGGGGACCAAAAAAGCAAAGGAAAGGGGGAAAAGGAAGAGAAAAGCAGCAGGTGGTAGCTGCCTCCTGAGGAGAGCAGCTGGGAGCAGCCAGCAGGGTTCCTACAGCAGATCCTGGTGCCTGCAGGGATCTGCAGCTTGGCTTTAGAGCCAAAGCAGCCAGGAGAGGAGCTGTGTGACTCTGCACATAGGCTCATCCATTCCTCCCCAGGTAAAACCAATCCTAAATACCCCAAGGAGTCTGCAATTCCTCCTCTGCTGCTCCCCAAAGCCCAGGGAGGGCTCTGGCTGCTGCACTGCTGACTGTAAGCACTGCATCTCCCTCTGCCCACAGCAGCATTCCCTGGGGATGCTGCCAGCTCCTGCTGCAGCCCAAACAGCTGGGAAGAGCCTCCCCAGGAGCCCAGCTTGGTGTGCTGGGGATGTCCCTGCATGTCCTGTGTGGCCACCAGCTGAGGGTTACTGCCTGCCTTAAAACCAAGCCCATGCAGGGATGGAGCTTGGCAGGAGATCCTGGCACAGCCTGGGGCTGAGGGAGAGCTGAGCAGTGATTGCCCAGCCCCTGAGCTCCATGGGCACAGGCAGGCAGCCCCAGCATGTGCCAGGGAGGGGGTCAGCAGCTGGCCACATGCAGGTCCCACCAGTGACTGTCTCCCTGAGTGCTCATCCCACAGCTCTGTCCCTGCTCAGACCCACACCAGTCCCTGATAGGCATTTCCCAGCCTATTCCCAGGCCAGGGCAGCAGCTGGGATGAGAGGTCAAGGTGGCCCAGGGCTGGGGGTTTGCCCCTCCAAAAGCAGGGGGAGCAGGAGCAGCTTCATCAGCAGCCAGGATGGATGAGGAGCTGCTCCTCTTCCCCAGCACCTCAGGGAACTGAGAGGAGCTTCTCAGCAGCTCTTTAAAGCATCATCCCTAGCCTCACCGAGGATTCCAAGCCAGTTAACCTAGCAGCAAAGCTGCAAGGACTCACTGCAAAGGCTAACGAGTGTTCTCTGACCTCCAGCAAACATTTAAAGCTCCAGGCTCTGCTTCTCTTTTAACCGGAGCCTTGCTTTCCTTTTCTCCTTCATGCAGCCTGGAGCTCCAAGCAGGTGAGTGATTTCCTTTTGCTTTCCAGTCTTAATTAGCCATGATTTCCTGCCCCTTGTCAGCAATATGCAGCCAGCTAATTGCTTGCTATTGCTGTCAGAATCCTCCCTGCCTGGGTGACCCTGCAAAGGCATCACTGTCCTCCTGTTGGCATAGCCCCAAAGCTCCTGCCCCAGCCCCAAAGCAGCCCCAGGGCTGTGGGGGGAGGCTTGGGGCATGCTGGGCTGCTGAGGCTCTTGAAGGCACCAAGGAGGTTGCCCAGGGGAGACTGAGGGAGCTGTAGGGCACAGCAGTGGCATCAACCCCACACATGTGCATCCCCTCTCATGAGGGGCTGGGTACCAGGGGGATGCAGCTCAGCAAGGGACAGGCAGCTGCAGTGCTGAGAGGCCAGGAGGGGATGGACAGCAGGATGGGCACAGGAGGAGAGGAGCACCCTGCCCATGCCAGGGACACCTCTCCTGCTCATGGGAGGCTTAGTGCTTACAAAATGCCACTCAGAGGGTGACAGGCTCAGGCTGCACTGCCAGAGCAGTTCCCTGTGCTAATCTGGGAGGATTAGGGAGCTGAGCCTGGCACACCACAGAGACCTGACCTACCCGTGGTGGCACATGAGATGCCACCCGTGTCCTTGTCACCAGGCAGCTCCAGGGCACAGGCAGTGGCTTGACAGCCTGATGCCCCTGGGTGGGAAGCAACCAGGGAGGGAGCTGAGCCCAGGGACTGCCCAGAACCCCCAGCTCTCTCCAGCAGCTTCCCACACACACAAGGAGCTGGAAAGCCTTCCCAGGGCTGGAGGATCAAGGTCAGCAAGGTGGCAGAAGAATGCAATGCTGCTGGTGGCATCTGCAAGCAGAGTGGCCAGGGCTGGGAGCTGCCCTGCTGCAGGTGACCTCAGCCCTGCTGGCAGGGGCAGAAGGGCTCCCTGCCCCTCTGCTGGCAGCCAGGCTGTCCCCAGAGCTCAGCCAGGGCAATGCTGGCTGGCTCTGCTGTCACCCACACCCCACTGGATGTGGAGGAGCCCGAGCAGTGCCAGCACATGCCAGGGACAAGCCCTTTAGCCATCAAACCCCTCAGCTGCTGGCAGGCTTAGGGCATGGCTACAGACAGCAGAGGTGTTTCTCTGGGGAAGGAAGCCCCAGGAAATTGTCATTAAGCTGTTCAGACAAGGTCCAGGAGCTGCCAGCCTGCATGGTTGGAGAGAGCAGCAGCAGGGGCTGGCTTGTGCCAGCAGAGATGCCAGCTGAGGCTCTCCAGGTGCTCCTGGGACAGTGAGGCCATGTCCTGGTGTGCCAGGGGAGCTCAGGGCCAAGAGGCTGCCTTTCAATCCTCTTTGCCTTCATTTCACAGCAAGGATAAGAAAACCAGCTAGAAGCAGGAGGAGGGAAGGCAGCTAGCTGTGGGCAGGTGGAGAAGCTATAAATCACTCTCAGAGTGCATCCCAGAGGCTCTCACCTCACAGTTCAAGTGCCTTTTAACCTCTCTGATCACAGAAAGCCTGCAGGAACTCTTTGTCTTGCAAGCATGGAGCTCTTTGAAGTGTCTGACAGCCCCAAACCTGCATGCAGGATGCTGAGGGGATGCAGGATCACCTCTGGCAGGAGGAGGAGGAGGAGATCTCTTCTAGGAAGCCTGATGTGCTTTGGGCAGCAAGGCAGGCAGAAATGCTTACCAATAGGAGCAGGCTCTGAGCAGCAGCCTGTGCCTTTGGGGCAGCTTCTCCTAGCCCAGGAGGGAAAGAGGGGAGCAGGTCTCTCTGTGGCCACCCTGTCCATCCCTTGGGAGCCTTTCCTTGTAGCTCTGGCTTGACTTAGAGGCTGAAGCAGCTGCTGCTGCCACATTTGTGCAGAAGCAGCCACAAGTTGTGGATTGCACGTGATGGTTATGGCTTGGGCTGGCTGCTGGAGCCTCCCAGGCTGCACTGCTGTGTGATGCCACCATGGGAAGGTTTGGCAGCAGGGGCTGGCTGCAGAGAAGAGCTCTGGCCAGGAGTTAGCATGCCCATGGCTGCTCTGCTCCCTCTCTGGGCTCATTAGTGCAGCAGGAGGAGTGCATGAAGAGCAATGAGCATGCCAGCTGACTGCCAGCTAACTCTGAGCTGATGGAGCAGGGCAGGCAGAAGAGCTGAGGCTCTGGCACCAGCCCCACCAGGCTCTTCCCAGGCATTGGCAAATCCTGCTCCCTGGCAGCACAGTGCAGAGGAGCTGCTCAGAATCCTTCAGGAAGCAGCCCAGCTCCTGGGGGATGTGGGGAGGCTCTGGCAGGGCATTTGCATCAGGGCAAGTCTTGCTGCTGCTGCTGGAGGATTACAGCAGGAATCTGCCTCAGCTGATGGGGAAATGTCATTTAGCACATGTCCAGGAGGAATTAACCCTGGCTCTGAGGTGCAGACTGCCTGACTCAGCCTGGGCTGGCTGCTTCTGCTCCAAGAGACAGAGACACAACTCCTGGCACAGAATTACCTCATCCAAAGGGAAGCTGGATATGAAATCATCACTGTTGCAGGTGAAGAGAGCTTGCTCCAGGCAGGTCCCTGTGGGCAGAGCCAGGCTGAGCGAGGTGGAAGTGATGTCCTGGGGAGGATGCTGGGAGGAATCCACGTCCTTCTGCTGCCCTCTGAGCTTCAGTCCAGCTCCAGAGCCGTGTGCTGACAGGCACCTCTGCAGCACAGCTCCTCCTGGAGCACACACATGCCTCTGTGGCCAGGGAGAGCATCCCCTGCTCCTCCCTGAGCCCCCAGCAGAGCACATGGCAGCAGAGCTTGGCTCCTTGGGGAAGGCTTTCCTTGGAAGCCACCAGCTCCCTGCTCCCCTAGACTGTGTTTGGGTTCATTTCACAGCTGCTGGAGCTCATCCTGTCCTTGAGCAGCTCTCCAAAGGGATGTGCTTATCCACAGAGGCTGCTCCAGCTGCCTCAGCTTTGATCTCTCTGCTTTCCCTCTGTGATGTCAGCTTGTTGAACAGCTTGCCTGTGACAGACAGGGGACTTTGTGCCAGCTCAGGGCAGCTCTGGCTGGAGCAGAGCAGCAGCCCCAGTGCTTGGCTGGGGCTGGATGTCCATCTCCCTCCCCACAGCTCCCAGTGTCCCTCCCCACAGCTCCCAGTGTCCCTCCCCACAGCTCCCAGTGTCCCTCCCCACAGCCCCTGGTGGCATTGGGAGTGTGGATGCAGCCTGGCACAGGTGAAGATCACTGCAGTGACTGCCTCCCCAGTAACAGGCTCAGCCTCCTGCCCCATTCCCATCCTGCCTCTTCCCTGGCACTGGCTGGAGGAAAAGCTCTGCTGAGGCTTGGCTCTGGGCAGGGATTAGGGATCTGCAGCTCAAGAAGCTACCAGTCCTCAACTCCTTTTGTTCCCACAAAAGCAAGAAGCTGCAGCAGCTCCTGAGCTGGGGAGGAGAGGCTCAGCATCCCAGATCTGCTCTGTGGATGCACACAGGGACACCTGGCACAGGTTCCTCTTCCTTCAGGAAGCCAAACCTGGGAATTTCAGCCTGCTGGGAACTCCAGGCCTGGGAAAGCTGAAGGTTATGCCCAATCCCAGTGCTCCCAGGCCAGGTAAGGACTTGGCTATCATCTCCCTCCAGACACTCTGCTTCCAAGGCAGGGAGCACCTGCTCCATCAGCACTGCCTGCTAGCTCTTATCATCCTGTTAGCAATTAATAGTAGCAAGCTGGAAATTGCTAATGTGTGACACACAATCATTAGGATTCAGCTGAACAGCCCAGCAGCTCCTGAACTCTGCATGCAGATGTGGATTCCACTCCCTGGACTGCACAGAACGAACCAGGAGGAGAAAGTCAGCCCTGAGGGAGAGGTGAGGCCAAGAGAGCCCAGCTAGGCTCCATCAGGAGAGGATCTGCCACCCTCCAGGACAATGCTGGGTACCAGGAGCAGAGGCTGGAATGGGATGAGGATAGTGCTGGGTACCAGGAGCAGAGCCTGGAATGGGATGAGGACAGTGCTGGGTTCCAGGAGCAGAGCCTGGAATGGGATGAGGATAGTGCTGGATACCAGGAGCAGAGGCTGGAATGGGATGAGGATAGTGCTGGGTACCAGGAGCAGAGGCTGGAATGGGATGAGGATAGTGCTGGGTACCAGGAGCAGAGGCTGGAATGGGATGAGGATAGTGCTGGGTACCAGGAGCAGAGGCTGGAATGGGATGAGCTATGGAAGCTCTAGGGCACAAGGCAGGCAGCAGCTGGCCATGATCCCAGAGGGATGCTGTGGCTAACTTGGCTCCTGGGTACCAGCTGGGCAGTGATGCTCTCCCTGTCGAGCACCAGGATGAGCAGGAACATCCTATGGCCAGTGCTGCCTGGTGTCCATGCTCCCAGTGAGGGGTTAACAACCTGCAGATTCCTGGCAGGAGCTCCAAGAGCTGCTCCAGGTCTGAGGATGTGCCCCAGAGCTAGCTCTGCTGGGAGAGCAGCAGCAGGCAGAGCTGCCAGGGCAGGGCTGCCTGAGCCCCTGGCTCCTCAAGGTGACTCCATGCTGTGTCCTGCAGTGATCCCAGCAGGACCTCAGCTCACACCTCTAGTTATTCCCTCTGGAAGGAGCTGGCTGAGGTTGTTCTGTGTGAGGGATTAAGGGCTGCTGGTGACTCAGAGCTAAGATGACTCAAAGCAGCATCCCAGGGACAAAGTCAAGCACCAGGGTCTCCTCCTCAGCCAATTCCTCAACCTCAGTGATTAGCAGAAGGGCACAGGGAGCCTCCAGAGGCAAAGTGCTCCCCTGGAGCTTGGGATAGCTTGGGCTGGGAATGGAAGCTGCAGAGGACAGGGAGAAGGGGTCTTTGATCCCTTTAATTAACTCTGCTGTAAAATGTGCCAGGGAGCTGAGAACGAGCAGGAGAGCAGAGCTGAGCTTGCTTTGATGTGCCCTGGTGCCTGTGGCCTAGAGGATGCATGGAGAGGGCAAGGAGCTGGGAAATGCCAGGGGAGGCATCCAGGAGCAAGCTCCCAGCCAGAGCCTGGGGGGGGAGGCTGCAGCTGGAAGTGGCTCTTGGCTATATGATGAGCTCTGAACCTCCAAAGCCCTGCATCCCTCAGCCCCTGGACCCCGAAATCCCTGCCCCACTGAATCCCTCAGCAGCTGAGCCCCTGAACCCCGAAATCCCTGCCCCACTGAACCCCTCAGCAGCTGAGCCCCTGAACCCCTAAATCCCTGCCCCACTGAACCCCTCAACCCCTGCACCACTGATCCCTTGAACCTCTGAGCCCCTAAACCTCTCAACCCCTGAGCCCTTGAACCTCTGAGCTCCTGCATCCCTGCATCCATCCCTGCATCCCTGTCGGTGCTAGTGTGCCCTCTCGCGGCCGGCGGGGAGCGGGGCGCCCCCCAGCGGGCCGGAGGTCTGGCGAGGGGTGGTTTTCGGATGCTCCCCGTGAGCCAAGGCGTGCCCAGGCTCTGCCGCTGCCCAGCTCTGCCAGCTCCTCTCGCCTTGCCCTGATGACTCTGGAGCCTGCTGATGGCACTGGGGCTGCTGGCAGGGGGCACTTTGCTGAGGATTTGGGGACAGTCTCTTCTCGGCAGTGCCCAGTGACAGGACAAGGGGCAAGAGGCACAAACTGGAAGGCAGGAGGGAAATAAAAGCCCCAAAGAGCAGAGGCAGCCCTGCTATTCAGTGCCTTAGTGTCTCCAGGTCCTTCCCTGTTCTTCTCCCTTTCCCTTCACAAGCAGGGGAAGAGTTCTTCACATGTATCCCTAATATTGATTAGCTTTTAAGATGCTAAACAGCAGCTTCCTGGAGCCCCTGGGCCCATCCATCCTAGCCATAGGCTTCTTCATCCCATCCCTAACCTGCTTACTGACTGCAGACATTGGCTCCCAGAGCTGCTTCTCCCTTCTTCAGCAGCACAGACATTGGGATGATATTCCTCTTGGCTAATTAAATACCTTCCTTTCTCCAACCTCCAGGCTCCCAGTGTGATCCCTGTGCTCCAAATGCAGTGATTTCTCAGTGGCAGTGATGTGGTGAGGCAAGGCTGTGGGTGGGCACCTGGGGAGCTAAGCAGAAGAGAGCAGCAGCAGCTAAGAGTTAGAGCTTTGGGTTTGTTTTGGGGTTTTTTTGAAGTGTGTTAATGACATTGTCAGTCCTAATTAAAGCTTAGCTTTACCCAGAACCTTCCTTCCTCTTTCTTTCCTCTCTTCCTCTTTCTGAAAGAAACTACATTTCAAATCAAACACTTTCTGCCTCTTGCTCTCTTTTAAGCTGCTGGATGAGTGTGACCTAGGAGAGTGACAACCCAGCTGGGCTAAGCTGCACCTCAGGCTGTTCTGCAGAGCCTGGAGGCCAATCTGCTGCTGAATGCATCTGAAACAAGAGAGCTCAGTGTTCCAGGAGCACAAAAGCAGTCCTGGTCCAGCAGGTGTGCAGAGCAGATCAGCTCTGGATGCTTTCTGAAAGGCTCTCAGAGCACACCCAGCTCCCTCTGAAAGCCACAAGCTGTTCTCCTGCCTCCCTGGGAGGTTCCCAAGTTGTGTGTGATAGTGATGAATGGAACTGGGAGCACATCCTCAGCTGCTGCAGCAGCAGCAAGCTAATGCTTTGTTGTGACAAGAGCATTTCTGCTGAGTGTGGTAAACATCACCTGAGAGGCATGGCAAAGAGGAGCTTGCCTAAGGAAAGCTTATGGGAGCAGCATTCCAGGCAGTCAAGATCCAGCCCAGACCCCAGAGCAGCTTGAATTGTTCTCCCCACCCCCCTGCCAGAGGTCACTCCTCTGAGCTCCAGCTTGGATCCTCATGGGAGCATCTCTTATCTTGCTTTGGTCCCAACAGCCCCAGCTGCAGATCAGCACTGGCTCAGGCTGTTTGGGAGCAACCAAGCAGGTTCTGCTGGTCTCTGGAGTGCTGTGGGGAGCTGGGAAGTGTGAAGCCACCTCAGCTACATCATCTCCTGGCTGCCTGAGCAAACCCTGAGGCCAGGCTTCCTCATGCCTCGGGTTGATTCTAGGACACCTAACAGCAGATCAAAGGGACTGGGAGTGCATGATGCAATGTGCTGGAGTTGTTCTGGAGGTGACTGAGGAGGTGAAGTTGGTCCCAGCAGACCTTATCTGGATCAGGTATCATCTACTGTCCAGCTGCCAGTGAAAGCCAACAGGCAGCATGGCATGTGCTCTCTGAGGAGCATGGAGTGGCAGTGTCCATGGCTGATCCATGGGGCAGGTGAGCCACCTGAGCTTGGGTGGACTTTGGTTTCACAAACAATCTGCTGAGTGTCCTGCTGTTCTCTAATTAGTGACAATTAACCCAAAGCCAATCTACTCCCCTCTCTGCTGGAGATCAAATGTTCTAGACTAAGCCTGAACCAACCACTCTTCCCTTTGCAGAGGACACAGGGGTTGGCAGGACCCTGGGCTGTGACAAGCTGGGTGGGTGACTGGATGCCAGGTGGTGACAGGTCTGAGGGGTGACAGGAGGGCNGGGTGACAGTAGGGCCAGTGGGCTGTGAGGGGCCGAAGGGGTGACACGGCCCTGGGCAGGAGATGCGCAGGGGGTGCGCGGAAGGACACAGGCAGTGAGATCCGTGCGGCGCTTTGCGGTTAGCGGTAACGCCTGCCCGCCAGGGGGCGCTAGGGCGGAGGAAGCGGAGGCGGAGCCGCCGCGCCCACGTGACGCGGCCCGTGCCCTCCCCGCGCGGGGTCACGTGGGGCTGCGCGGCTGTTGCGCAGGCGTAGTAGGGGCCGTGTCCGCGGCCCGTGCGGTTGGCGGTTGGGAAACCCCTCGGCGGGGCGCGGAGGCAGGGGCGGCTCGTTCGCCATAGCTGAGCGGCAGGGCCTCGCAGTGCTGTGGTGCGGCCGAGGGAGAGAGACGACAGAGCCGGGGCCGCGGGAAACGCATCCCGTCGTCCGCCCCGGCTGCCGGGAGGAGAGGCGGCGGGCGGCCTCCGCGGCTCGGGTTCGATCGTAGAGGGCGGCGGAGCGAAGGAGTCGTTGCGGGGGCGGGGGCCGGGGCCTGGGCCTCGCAGCGCCGCCGCCATGGAGCCCTGAGGCCTCCGCCAGCCGAGTCTTGCCTGAGGCCGCGGGGCCTGGCCATGGCGGAGGGCTGCGGCCTGTGAGCGGCGGCGGCCCGGCCGAGCGCAGCCCGAACTGCTTTACCCCGAGCTCCTGAGCGGTGCGGAGGGGCCGCGACGCTGCTAGCCGCCGAGCAGGCAAGCGCCTGGCCCCGACCATGTCGTGCGTGCATTACAAGTTCTCGTCCAAGCTCAACTATGACACGGTCACCTTCGACGGCCTCCACATCTCGCTGTGCGACCTCAAGCGCCAGATCATGGGCCGGGAGAAGCTGAAGGCGGCTGACTGCGACCTGCAGATCACCAACGCCCAGACCAAAGAAGGTGCGTGGGGGGTGGCGGGAGCGGGGGCTCTCGGGACTCGCCGCGGCCTGCTCTTTGTGGCTCGTCCCCGCGTAGCGTGAGTCAGCCCCGGGGCCCATCCCCATCCCGCCGGGGTGCGGGGCTCCGGGATGAAGCGGGCTGGGGAGCGGGCATTGATTCGGCCGCGATCGGTGACTGTGATTTATGCTGGGGGCCTCGCAGAGCTGTTCTATTGTAGTTGCTGTGCTGACAACTGCCTTCGGGTCTGTGTAGTAGACACTTAGCTAGGCGTAGAGGAGGAGTACGTGGTTGGTGTGCGACGTACAGTGCTTAACAAAAAGTTTTGGTTTCCTGAAATTCTTCTGTCTAAAACGATGAGGAAATGGGGGAGGGTATCGCATAGTAACAAACGCGCCAGATTTCTGTGAATGCTGAAAGTGATACAACTAGAAAGCTGGCTAATTTGAAGACGATGGTTTGGTTGACTTCATTCTGTCTTCAACAAAAACTGTTGTGCCCATTGCAGGAATTGCTCATAGCAACATTTTGCATTAGGAGTGTATCGGTGATTTCTCATCTCTGCAGCCCCTTTAAAGCCATCGACTGTGATTTTGTTTTCTGTATCTAAGTTACACTTGTAGTTAATACAGCTTCTGCACCAAGGACGTCATTCAGACGCTGTTGAGCATTGTTTCGTCACTCATTTCTAACCGTACTTGGGTTTTTTTTTCCCTGGTACTAGGTGTTAACCATATCAGGGCAGTATTGAAGTCTTATGACAGCACATTTATGGTGAATAAACATAAGAAATATTCCTAGAGAAGCCGTAAATTCTTTTAAATCTCATGAATGGTGCTTGATTCTCAGAGAGGGTGGTGGTTTCATGTTACTTGGTGTGATAGTTCAGATTCGTAATCTGCCATCTTGATCAATTTGAATGGGATTGAAGAGCTTTGTGATGTGACTTCAGGAATAAAAGGAATTGTGAAATGATTTCATTGCTTAAACAAAAATACTTTTGTTGTGTGACACTCTTGCAACAGTCTCTTTAAACTGTGTACTTTTTTCTCTTCCTGTTTGATACATTTAAACATAAACAGAATATGTGCACTGTGGTGGCTCACTTGAGCCCTAGCCTTTGAAGTGGTTGGGCCTAAAGCACACTGTTTATCGACAGATATTTAAACTGTTCTCAGGAGAAGGAACTTAAGAGCACAACATTAGGGGTCCTAGGTGACACGTGTAGGTAGAGAGCCTTTCCAGAAGCCTTACGTCTTTCTAGTAGTAGTGAGTGTTGTCAAAAGCTGTTGTAAAACGTTTAATTTGCTTGAAGGACTTTGCTGGAGAAGGGTCTGTGAAGTGTGGCTCCAGCTGCTAACGTCCTTTCAGCTTCACAAAGGGGAGCAGGCTGCAAGGGCAGCTGGCTGACGTCACTGCCGTGGGTAAAAGAGCCTTAAACCCAGCACGTTGGATGGCAATAAACTGGTGCAGCCCAGCTCCTATCACCAGAAGAGAAAAGGTTTTGAAAGAGGCCCAACACGTGGATTCTCTTATAGCCAGTGAGCATCTGAAGGCAGAGGTTTAGAGGAAAAATATATGCTCATAAATGTATTATCCCAGCAAGTGTTACTGTGATATACATTACAGCAGTTTTACCAAGTGTGTTGCCTTGTTTTCATGCATAATCAGAATCCAGTGAAGTATCTCCTTTGCTAGGTTCTGGTAAATGTGGTGTTCCTAAAGGTAAAGGAGGAAGATCTTCCATAGGGACAAGATCCCTGGATAGGTTGTGTTGCCCTTTCTAAAATGAGTATAGCATTTCAGATTGTGTGTTGGTGACACAGATGTTGATTGATGTTTTTGTATGGGTGTTTGCCATGTGAAAACACAAAAATCCCCCAGTGGGTTTCAGAGCAAAGCTAGAGAGTCCATTTCAGAGCAGTATGTATGCTAGATTTTTGGTTTATATTCCTGTAACTGTGAATTCCAGTTTTTATTAATCAGAGGTAGATGCTTGAACTCACCTTTGGAAGATAAAGGAAAAAAACTAGACCAGGATATTCTACCTAAGTGGGATGTCTGGAATTCTCACATGTGGACATAAAGTATTAGGGTTTTATAGCCTTATTTGTGCAGGAGTCCTGACTAAATCTTGAAATGATCTTGGACAGAGCAAAGTGAACCTGGAGTGGAGATGAGCTGCTTGAGTTTTCCAAGTGCTCTAAGCTTTTACTGTTCATGAACTGTTAGTTTTTGTAATGGAAATCTAGTAATAGAAGTGATGCTAATATAAGCTAAAAAAAACCAAGATTTTAAGCATCAGTGGAAAAAAATGATAGGATGGACTGTCTTTAAGGTGCTGGGAAGGCAAAATGGACGTTTGGGACCCCCTTTAAAAGGGGGAGGGTGTCCCCTCTTCCAGGCTTACTCTAGAGATGTGTGACTTTCTTGACTTGTCTTTTGTAAGAGATATTCTCACAATACCATGGCAGAACTGCACCCTCTAGAGCTGAGGTTTCCTGACTGCTCTTTCCTGCCCTGTTAACATTCTGACTCAAAACACTTGGCCGATGTGCAGATTCTATTTATCAGGTAAAGGAGGGAAAAATAGAAACCCAGGAATGGGACTCTGAGCTGGACCTGGGTGAACAGTTTTAAGGAAGAATGTAAGACTGTGGAAGTCAGCACTGGCTTGAGTTGAGCATTGCAGCATGCACTGGACAGTTTCAGTAATGTCACTTCAAAACAAACTCTTGCTAGCTCCAGATGAGATCATTTGGCTTCCCAGCTGATGTCTGTCTGCTGGCATCTCTTCAGCACTGTGCAGATGGAGCCTTTTGGAGAAGGCCCTTCCCCTTCACTGTGCCATCTTGTGCTGGTGTGGGGATTACTGAGGTTATACCTCAGAGTGCAATTAGTTCTTGTGGAGAGCTTTCAGAAGGGACATGGAATTACCTGTTTCCCTGGTTAAGAGTGCCTGTTCAAAAACCATGATGTTCCAGTGCTAGTGTCTCAAGCTCCATGAACCCCGTGGCTTTCTGAACTAGCTTGGTCAATAAATGATGGTGCAGCAGTTGTAGAGGAGGAGATCCCTGGTACCTGTGCTGGTGGAAGCTGAAACTCTAGCAGTAGTAGGATGTCTCGGGGCAGATGGTTGGTTTGTCACAAAGTGTGCAAGCAGTGTTGATTAGAACACAGCTAAAAATGACATCATCAGAGAGCATATTTTTAAGCACTAGGGAGAAAATGTGTTCTTGGGAGTTACCCTCTGTTCTGCTAGAGACAGTCTGGCGTGTGAGTAGTCACTTTCATCTCCTACTCTGCAGATCCTTCCCCCAGAAGCATAATAGCCTAAGAAAGGCTTTTTTTTTCTGTGGTTTCTCATACAGTCTTGCCTTCTGATTACTTCTGATGAGCTTCTGTGCTGCTGTCTGGGTGATAATAGTTCTCTAGCTAGTGCTCAGAGAGATGCTTCTGCAGCACTGTCAGATCAAAATGGTGGATTAAAGCAGGCTGGAAAATAGAATAGGAACTTTTTTCAGGAACTCATTTCTTGCATGCATGTGACACAGATTATGAAAACTAGCAGATTTTCAGCATTATAGATGAATTTACGAGTGGGGGTTTTAAATTGTGCATTAAATGTGAAGCAGTATGAATTGAACCTCAGCTTCACCTGAGCTGCTGGTACTTTTTCTGCAGGAAGAACCTTGTGGACCTTAAATCAACTAATGCAGTTGTTGATTTAAGCTAAGTCAGTATGAGGCAGCAAAACAGCTATTGTTTAACTTTGCTTCCTTCCTTCATTCCTTAATCCTTCTTTCCCTTGACTCTTTGAAGCGTGGCATTTTCTTGGAGATTAAATAGCACGTTATAAGACTATTAGATCTCTGTGCTCTTGACTTTAATAGAATGCCCGAGGCTTCCTTTGCTTTTGCAAGCTGAGTTAATTGAATCATTGAATCACAGGTCAGACTGACAAAAGCCCAGCAGCCATTTACTGACCATGAGTGGCAGTAGAACTAGTTCTGTGCTGCATGCAAACACTGCTGCACCAATTCTCTGTCACAGGGACCAAATGAGAGGGACACTTCAAGCACCAAATACAAATATGTGCCATGAGAAGTGTCCTATACAAATAAAACTCTTTACTTCACCAAGCTGTTGTCTGTCATTGATCCATTTAAATGTGGGAAGATCAGGAATTCGTTTCAGATAAATGATTTCTCAGTTTTCTGTCCTTGGGAAGTGGAAGGACAACTTGCAATGATGTCTTCTGTTAGGTATGTCTTGATCTAAGGGAGGTTGTTGTCTGTAGGAATAATATACTAAAAAACAAAGCATAAATTGTGAAATATGCACATTTTGTGTGTGATCAGTGAGCAAAACCACCCTGACAGAGCCTGACTGGCATCTTGGGGTTTCATTATGGTGTGCTCTGCAAACCTAAGAGCTTTCAGTCTGTAAACTGTGGGCAGATCCCAGGGAGTGGCTGCTGATAGTGCCCTAAAATATTTAGTGATACCCAGCTCGAGTAAGTACAATACAAAAATCGCTCTCATGGAGAGGTTTGAAGCTTTTTAAGCTTACTCGGTCCAAGTGTCTCAGGTAGCTGGGTTTTTTTGTTTGGGCCTTATGTAAAAGGTCAGAAGGCTTTCCTTCTCAGAAGACTAACATGGTATAAGGTGAGGCAGAGCATGGATAGCTTCAGGCACAGGCTACTTTCAGAAGGCTTTTCAAGGCTGGCTTCATACATTTTGTTGGAGCCTCTCTGCCCTGCAAAAAGTGAACCAAAAGAATTCCCATCCCTTTGGTCAATTCAAACTAGATGATTAGCTTAAGGGTGGAGACATCACTTTAGTTTGAGCTAGCTCTGTCCTGCTTGTGAAAGCAAGCTCAAACCCCCCCCCCAGATTTCTGTAATGCACATCCTAGCACTGCCAGTTTGTTTCCATTCACCATGAAGCAGCTGAGCAGTGTGGATGGATGATGAGGGATGGAGCTCCTCCCTGCTGTGTCCTGTCAGCCTTGAGCGCTAGCAGCAGAGGGAAATGGTTTCAGGCTTTTACGGGGCAAACTAGTCAGACTTCAGAATCTGCTTTAGGCAGGTGAGATTTGGCTGTGGTTTGATCTTCTCCAAACACCTGTCGGTTCTGTAGCCTAATAGAAGCAAAAGCAACTGAAGCTAGAGCAGGAAAGAACCTTGTGTATTAGCAGACTCTACTTCAGTGACTTTTGAGACCATTTTGCTGTTAGCATTCAAACTCTCTCTTTAAAATGAACAATGTTTTGCTGCTTATGTTTACCAAACCGGAATGTTTCCTGAAGTGTCCTGCTAGCATGTTGAGATGATAAAAGCATGCTGTTACAGACACAGTTGTGCTCTCATGTCTGCAAAGGGATTCTCTGGAGTGCCATGCAATTACATATTAGGATACAGCTTTACAAATCAACTGATGTGTTTTGCTGTGTGTGATGTTTTCAGAATACACAGATGACAGTGCTCTGATCCCCAAGAACTCATCAGTGATTGTGAGAAGAATCCCAATTGGAGGAGTCAAAGCTACCAGCAAAACATTCGTTATGTAAGTATCCCTGAAGCATTCCTCTCTCTGGCAGGGGCTGCAGGGTCTCCACTTTGGTCATGGATATTAGTTGACAGAGGCACTCAGACTGTGCGTTTCCTGGTAAAGCTGGTGCTGGGTTTTGTTGTCATGGGGTAGGTTTGAGTGTATCTGCCCCAGTGTTTAACCCTGCTGGGACATGGGGTTCAAACTCCAGCAGTGGTAACCTCTAAGGTGATTTTATTGAGTTTGCTCTCAGGGTTGATTCTTCTGACACCCAAGTTGTAGATCCTATTACCTCTACAGGAGGAGATGCCTTATGATATGTATTTGCTTTTGTAGTGAAGGCAAATAGGCATTGTGGTGTCAGCTTGTAATTTGTCCCCATCTCAGGAGAGTCTGCTTCTCAGTGGTTGACTGTTTCTTGCATGTAGGGGTAGACAGTAAAGGGGTAGGTATTTTTAGCCCCACATCTGGGGTTTTGCATACTAGCTACAGAGGCAAGACCAGGGGTTGCCAGAAACAAGAAGTTCCATTCCAAAGTGATTCTGGTTAGTTTTCTAAAGACTGTCTGTTTCAGGCAGAAAAGAGGAATATCCTAAAGGATATATGTACATATATTCTCTTTTGTTTGAGTACCATGAAGGAAGAGTTAATCCTTTCCAAACTTGAAGGTCGGTAAGCAGTTCAGCAGGTTACCAAATGTTATCTTTCCAAGTCTGGCTTTAGCCTAAGTTGATATCTGTGGTCCAGGTTTTAATTCTGTATCCCTAAGACTTACAGAGGACAGAGGTTTGGATATATTGATTAAAATGATAGATACAGAATCCTGACTACAGTGTCACTGATGTATCTGTACAGTCTAGTTCTCTTATCAGCCACACACTGTTTGGATGGTCATGTTTTCCAGCCCCTTCTTAAACAAATGCTTCTCCTCCATAATGAGCAGATAGTGTGTGGCTTTACTATGTCTTTCTCCTGTTAGTTCTCAATAAATAAAGTGTGCTGATGAGTTACCATGTGTCTTGAACAAACAGTGCAGGAGCATCCTGGCACCCAGGAAGCCTTTGCAAGCAAAAATACCCTGAATTTCTATGGCTCTGCCTGTAAACTTTGGGCATATTCCTGCAGTAGCAGCGGTTGCTTTCAGGCACTGCCTAGTCATTCTGAAAGCCACAACTTTGTGCCTACAAACATGGCCTTGCTTGGGAGTTAAGTCAATTATGTGTGCTTAGAGCTGTCTCATCAGCACATCCTGCATTTGTGGTTGGATGACACCCTCTCCTGGTATTAGCTGCCCTAAAATGAGAGGGTAGGTGCTGCTGCCATCAGAGATCAAACAGATACCTGTAGGTGGGGGCAGGAAAAGAGTGGCCCTGCTGTTGTAGCATTGAACATTTACCAGCTGATGAGCTTTCCCTTCCCTCAGCTAGAAACACTGCAGAAACAGCTGGTAGAGCAGTTAATGTTTGGGAGGGCTCGATGTGTGCTGTTATGGTGGAGAGGCCTCCAAAAACACCTTGTTACTCACCTCACAGCGTGTTCTTCAAGGTATCTGGATGAGGAAAGCACTGTGTGGCAATCTCAAGTGTACTTCCTCATCCTCAGGAGGTATGTGGCTGTAATTGAGCCCTGCTGGTGTTCTGGCAGTGGCAGGAAGCCTGAGCCTTTCTGTTTGTACATCAATTCCACAGCAGCAGCCTTTGAACCTCCTCTGCTCATGGGACACTTAGGATGATGCATGAATTGTTTGTTAACAACATCAGCAGTTGCATAGCTGATCCATGATGAGTAGCATGCAGATCCAGCTCAAGGAGGACACGGAATCTCTGCAAGGTTTCAAATGTGTAATCAATATTTCCTGTAGCATTTTCAAGATGACCTTAAAGCCAATTCTGGCAATTAAGACCTTTTTTACTGTCACAGGACTCCTAAATTGCACAAAACCCTAGAAACTTCTTTCAGGTGACTTTTCTGCTACTTTTTGTAGTCAATATATAGCATCTACAACACCTGGAGTGTTTTGGCTCCTCCATGGCTAAGTGCAGGAG
The DNA here is from genome assembly GCA_013396975.1 of Bucco capensis. NCBI lineage: Eukaryota > Metazoa > Chordata > Aves > Piciformes > Bucconidae > Bucco > Bucco capensis. Next base: position 677,012 of record VWZO01020522.1, on the reverse strand, counting down.
CTATCTGACACTGTGCTGCTGGCATTTTTATGTTACTCCTGTGGCAAGTGACTGGCTTTGTTCTTTCACTTAAGTAAACTTAATATTCTGAGACATTAAACTATTTGTAGTACCAGGAGTATACAGATTGGCTAAAGCTACCTTCCTGTGGTGGTGGTTGATGATTTAAGGACTCCAAACTGTAGTAGAGACTTCATCTTTTTGGTGCTTGCATAGCAGAGATGAAGTAGCCAAGGACTTCCGCTTGCACTGTTGTGTTCCAGAGCTGTAAGCCTTAACTAGTGACAGCAGAAATGGGATTTTTGGGGGGTTGTTTTGGTTGCACTGAATGGACCAGGAGAAAAAGAACACTTCATGTATACAACTGCCTTTGCACCCAGTGTTGTGCTGTTGAGGGTTGGTGCTGTTTTCACTGCTCTGTGCTGGGTGCCAGTGCTTTGTTGTCCATTCTGATCACCTTTATTTCTTCTTCTAGAAGCCGAACTGAGCCAGTGAGTGGAACATCAAAAGCAGTATGTAAAACCACAATCTCACACTTTTTTCTACACACTGCACTTAATTCTAAACCATGTAGCCTTTTATTAATTTCCCAGCCATTAACCTAATCTATTTTCCAAGTCAAAGATCTAGTGTCTGTTGTAAATGCCTTGTATTTGACTCAGCCTAGTGAAAACGAGCGATGCCATCGTGTGCACAGTTCTGATGTGAATATACTGGTATTTGTGCCTAGTACTGCATTGTATTTCATATTGAAAATGCTAGAATAACTGCTGTATGACTCTGTGTTGTACAGACAATGTATGATCTGGTTTAGATCCTGCAGGTTCAAGGTTTTGCACAATTGAACATGGTGCCATGTTCTACATGTGTCTGTCTCTAGCTAGTAATATGTATGTTTGTATAGGTTGTTGTGTGCTTTTTGTTTCTTGCAATAAAAATTGTTTGGAGTGTATTTTTTGCCATTTTCACACTGTATCACTTAGCTTTTGTTTTTAAATACCTTTTTTTTGCCTAATGGTTTTTGAAGATGTGATCAAAAACCACTGAGAAACCATTTACTGTGAAACTGTTTCTGACTTTTGACTTGGGGGTTCAAACAAATACCAAACCCAACCTATCCCCTCCATTTTGAGGACAGTTCTGTGCAGCTAAACGATTCCTTTTCATGTCCTTAACTACTTGGCTGTTTGTTCCTAAAGCTGTGTAATTGAAGTGATATTGTTTGGGCCCCTCCTGAGTACTGGAATGTCTTGAACAGATTGCTGGGAATTGAACTATCCTTGCTACACAAAGTGGTATTCTAAAGTTCTGCATCTGATCCTTCCACTTTTATCTGATGAAGCAGTTTAGTTGAATAGTTTTGTCTGCAAATGAAAGTACCTTCATCCAAATTTTGGCACGAGGTTAGAGCTTCCTGGTGCCTTTGGGGGTCAAATCCCTGCCATTTTTCCTGCCTTGTGCCCACAGTACGTTTTTGGGTCTGGCTGATCTCAGCCTTGGATGCTACTTTAATTTCCCAAAGGTTGAGCCTTTCTTTAGTATACCACCACTTTGACACTTGGAAAAGGGGCAGCATTTTTTCTTCAGGTATGAAAACACTGTTGTTCTGCTGCTAAAATATACATAACAAGGATAATACTTGACTGGTAATGGTCTAGATCTTGATTTGCCACTTGGGTCAAATGCTGTGTGTAACTACTCATTTCAAATAGTCCTTAGAGTAACAATTGCTATGTGGTGTTTTTTATTTTTCATCTTTATTTTAAGTAGAACTGCTTCTTCTTCACTAGAATGGTGTGAGGCATTACACTAACCCTGGATCATTGGATCTGATCACTCAATAAGCTGTTAGGATAACTTGACCTAGAAATTCCTGAAGTCTGGGTCTGTGTTCTGTGAAGAATACAGCCTCTGATTCCTCTGGAATGGTATACAACTTAAACCTGATCTTTGGTGTGTAGGTCTAAAAGCACTTCAGTCTAAATCTGCATCCATATTCTATTGCTGATTAATTCGGATTCCTTTTTGGACCTGAATGCCTCAGATTGTGAGTTGCAGTTAGTTTCACTGGCCCAGTGACCCTAGTAGTTAATGTAATGCATTGCTGTGAACCACACTGATAGTATTTGATCTAATTCAGATGGGTTTTTATTTCTTGAAAAGAGTTAATTTTCTTTTTTGTTTACTAGCATGTGTATAAACACAAATCACATGTTCATAAATAAAGTTAACATTCTTTTAGCCTCCTGTGTTCCCTGGCATGTCTGTATTACATTTCTAAGTAGCATCTTACTGTAAGCTAACAGAGATGTCTCAGAAAAGGGAAAACCAAGAAGAATCCTGGAGTGGGAGGGAAGGCTTAGTGCTAGTTAGACCTAACTCGAGTAAGTGAAAGGCAAAGCAAAAGCTTTCCCTTGGGTGCTCTGACTGTGCCTGACTTGGGTTGTGGGTAGCCATAGGGAGGGTGGAAGCTTTGCCTCTCTCTTTCCAGGTCCTCTCTCTGACTGTAAGTTTCAGCCTCAGGTGCTTCTAGTGTGGGAGACACAACTGGCTTTATCCTTAAAGCTGGCTCAGGTCTTGGCCTAAGCTGTGGGGGTTTGGGTCAGGTTTTTTTTTCTTGTTAAATACACATCTCTGTATCTATTTCAGAGCAGAACCTGGATCTTAGTGCAGTGAGAATCAATCCCTGGAAAGCTTGCCAATTACTGTTCAACAGTAAAGCAGCAACATTCCAATCAGTTTGGTTTGGTTTGCTTGTCTTATACTTGGACTATTTCTTCTTTGTCTTGCTCTCCTGTTAGCTGTCATTCTGCACTTGCAGACTTGTGCTGCTGTCCCACTGCTACTCCAGCCAGAGCAAGGAGGTGGAGCCTGCTTTAGTGTTGCTTTGAGGCAGACAGACAGCGAGGATCTCTAGTTGCTATTTGTCCTTGGAGCCTGCAGAGGGTCATGCCCATTGTTTCAGTGCCCAACTGTGCTCATTCCTGGCTGAAATTGCAGCTGAGCCAAGCTGTTGGGAAACCACAGTCATTCCAATCTAGCACTCCAGCAGTGAGAGTAGCCTGGTCCTCTTGCTCTGTCCTCTTTCCCTCTTGAGTGCTGTTGGTTTTTGTGTAGTCTCCTGCATCAAATGGGAGTTAATACACTGAGTGTTGGTGCTGGCCTTTGGGGATGTTTTCTTTTGTTTGCTGTTGGTTTTTCTTCAGTTTTGAGGCAGCATTCCCTTTCATTGAGGGTTTTTCTTCAGTTCTTCTGCAGTATTACCTTAGGGTTGTGTACGTGTTTCATGTATACATGTTTCTGCTTGAAGAAATGGCAGGAAATACTTGAGTAGACATTGACAGGGAAGGAAAAAGCAATGCCCAGGAGTGCAAGATGCTTGGGAGGTGGCTGCTGGGCATTAATTCTCTAGTGTTGGGTTGAGAGCAGTGCTATCACCTTTCCTTAAGGAATGAGACTGCTGCCTGCAGGCCATACAGTAACTGCTTCCTCAAGCATACAAGGGCTCCTGAGTAGTTAGGTTTCAGTTATGGTCAATTCTGGGCTGTTTAAACTCCAGTTGAGAGCTTCCCTAGTTTCTTGTTTGCTGCTGAACAACCATGGAATGATGGATGATGTGTCTGCCATGAGAGCATCTCAGTTTCTCCACCTGGGAAGCATGAAGCTGCAAAATACTTGATCAGATTTCCATTTTTAACAGAAAAAGCTCTGGCAAGAAGGAAAGTTAACTCTTCTGCTAAGCCTTGCAGTGGAAAGCAAGTCTCTTGCACACACTCGAGAGCTTTTTAGTTAGGAACAGAGGAATGTTTTGTGTGTGCTTCCCTAAACATAGGGAGCAGTAAGGAATCCTCTTGTGCAGGAGAGGTTTTTCTCCCTGGAGTCTGCTAGCACAGCTCCCATGAACTCTTCCAGTCTTGGCAGGTAGTACAGGACAAGAGCTTTTTCCTCCTGGTGGATTTAGTGACCCTCTTGAGGAAAGCTGTTCAGCTTGCACTGTGGAATTCCAGCCTGCATGGCTGAGCAACTCCAGGCAGGAGCAGCAGTGATTGGAGTGCTCTTCTGATAATGCTTTGCTAGTGTCATCCTAACTGCTGCTTGTGGCATAATCTACTGGAAAAGGAACTAGAGAAGAGTTAACCCTTTTTACCTGGGGAGAAACTGCACTTGGTTCTCCCTGAACACTGTATCCATTGCTAGCTAGTGTCATTCCTGCAAGCTGTGCCAGTAGGCAGCTGGGAGGGAGGAGTGTGGAGAGGAAAAAGGACAGGCTTGTGCTCTGATTCCATGTTTTCATCATCAGGAGAATGCTTTACACTTCCTTCCTTTTGTTCCATTTGCTGTGGGGCTGCTGTTAAAGATTGGGTTTGGTCTGATAGCAAGGGAAATGGTAGAGTCTCACACTTCCAAACCAAACACAAGGAATCAGCTTTAATAGACTGCTCCAGCATATAAAGATCTCTCTTTCAATCCTGTAAGCAGGTTTTTTCCTAGACAGAGTGGTGGGTTGGTTGTATGGCTGATGGGTTGGGGTGTTGTTTGGGCTTTGTGGGGAATGATTGCAGGAGGAGCAGAGTTGCAGTTTCAGACCTGAGCTTTATTCTGACAGGCAGCTACTGTGCTCCTAAACCATAACCATGTGCATTGATAAATGATGAGACTTCACCATTTGACAAACTACACTGAAAATCAGTTTCCTGCAGTGATGCTTCCTTCTCAAATGCCTATTTTTAATCCTTTCAGCTGAGAATTGGCAGCTTCCCTCCCCCTTTGACTGCTAAGCACTTGTGAGCATGTGGCCAGGGTCCCTCAGAGCTAGTCTGAAGCAATAAGTTGATCTCAGGGGGGTTTGGGTGTTTCAGTTCCTTTCCTGAAGCAGATAGGCCCTCAAGTGACTCCAGGTTTGGGCTTTGTTTGGGATAAATGACACTAGTTGGGGAATGCCTTTTCCAGTGGCACTCAGAGGGTTTAGTGCAGCCTTTCAGACTACAGTAGAGGTTAACTATGACTGTGTTTTGACTGTAGAACTTGAATATGTGTTTAATTTTTTATGAACAGATTGATGACTCTTCTGCATCTATTTCTCTGGCCCAGCTTACTAAGGTATATATATATATATTCTTGTCAAATACTTTTAAAACCAAAAAAAGAAAAGTGTTTGCTTCCTCTTTTTAAATTTACCCTGTGATCTCTTAACTGTTGTAATTGGGACAAAGCTTTTTAATTTTTAATCCTTTCAAAGCCTTTCTTATAACTTATGAAATGTGTGTACATTCTGATACTATCCTGTAAAGAGTAGTTCCCAGTTTGGGAAGATAGAAGGGGAGTACCTTATCAGCCTCCACATAATGTTGCAGTATTACTCATCCTCAAGACCCAGAGAAGAAGCTCTTCAGCAGCTGCTTTTTCATACCTTTGCATTAAGGTTGTTTTTTTCTTGCCTTGGAAACTTAACACAGTTTTTTTTTTCCCAGAAGAATTTAAATTGGCTGTTAAGTTATGGACATTGCAGGGGGGTTTGCAACAGCCAAACTAGAAGCTTGTTTTTTTCCTGTAACATGGACAATTTGCATGGCTCTGTTTGGAATTCCTAGTCCCTCTAGTTACACAGATCCATTCCCTGAATGCTGCACAATCCCAGTAATTGTAGTGGACAACAGGATCTAATTTGTTTGAACGCAGACTGTGGAAGTTGGGTAACTGCACCTCCTTGTTTATAGGAATATACCAAGGTGTGTGTGTGGCAGAAGGAGCAGCTGTGACCTTCTGAACCTCTGGGAATGCCAATGTTTTGCTCGGGAACTGCTTGCATTATCCTTTTTTTGGTGTAACTCTGTGGGGAAAGCACTAGTGACTGCACTGGGTGGAAGGGCACAGTGCCAGCCAGTGGAAACACTGCTAGTCTGTACAGTCCCAGGGATTAGAGGAGGCAGGGCCTGCTGCAGAGGAGCTAGTTCTTCCATTGCCATCAAGAGAAAACCTCTTCCCACTGGGAACTTCTTCCCTCTCTCACAAGAGAAACCTTTTCCCACTGGGAACTTCTTCCCTCCCTCACCACAAAAATGGTGTCTATTTGGCCACACTAATCATAATTTGGAAGTCTCCACTAGTGCCTGGTGCAGAGGAGCTAGTTCTTCCATTGCCATCAAGAGAAAACCTCTTCCCACTGGGAACAACTTGTGTCTCTCACCACAACAATTGTGTACATTTGGCCAAACCAAAACAAAAGAGAATAGTTTGGACATCTCCATTAGTGCTGTCCCTAAACATGTCCTGGGTTTTGTGAACTCCTGTGAAGCTTTCCTCTAGAGTGTGAAGAGCTGTCCCAAGGGCTGTATAAATTTTGAGCTGCTGAGAAAATCTTAAGTCTATCTGAAAACTGCAGGAGCACAACCTAAATGAGCTCCAACCTGTTGTTCCTTTGCCCTCTTTAGTGCAGTCCTGCTTAGCAGGGAGGCAATGTGTGCACAGATCTCTGGTTTGATGATGCTGATGACTCTGTATGAAATGCCATCTCTGGATTTTGGTCTATTCCTACTCATGTTTGGTGGGGTTTTTGGCTGTGTTGTGTAAACCGTTTGGGTTCAAACAAATTAGTCACAAGTGATCTGTAAAACAAGTTTGCTGTACCTGTTAATGGAAATGATTTCAGAGCTGTCAATCTGGATGATGTTAACTGTGGAGAAAAAACAAACTGTGTATCTGAAACAACCATCTAATAAAATGTTGAAACTAGTTGGGTTGCTTTTGTGAATGAATGCATACAAAGCCAGAAAAGATGAGTGGTTGATCTGAGTGCTAGGTGCTTGAAAAGGCCCAAACCACTTGCAGTCACTCCCTTAGACCCTGCTTGTATCTGGACTAGTGTACAAGAAAAACCTGTCAGCAAATCCTGCTGCAATCAGCTGGCTTCAGTAATTTGGAGATCTAGTTCTGCATGAGGCTTCTTGTTACAATTTGTGTGTTAAAAGGACACAGCCAACTGGAAAACAAAGGGCAGGTTGTGTTTGCTGTAATAACATCACAATCTTTAGCAGTGATTTTGGGGGGGAAACATGCATTATTGGCTGCCTGCAGCACCTGATGGTCAGCTTTCTGCTGAAAAGAACCTTTTCTCTTGCTGAGGGATGACCAAAAGCTTAATTCCTTTAAATGCTTCTGCCTCCCAAGCTGTGTTTCAGCAAGCAGAAGCACCTGCCCCCCCACCTCTCCAAGTTGTGTGTCCTTTTAATGCTGCAAAGTGTAAATAATGATAACTTGCATACATCTTAATTAAACATAGAGTGAATCTCTTCTCCTTCAAGTAGTCTGGAGCTTAACAACCAGCTCAAAAAGATACTGGAGAGTTATTTTTCTCTACACATAGCTTCAGCCCACTGGGAAGAAAATTGGATTCTTTACACAAGTCTTGCTGTAAGGTACAAACAGAGCCTAAGGTTTGAGTGCCCAAGAATGCTCTTTTCAGGGAGGTTGTGACAGGCACCTAAACATCATGTCATGGCTTAAGGACTCCCCAGAACATCTTCAGGACAAAAAAAAATATAAGAGATTTTTTTTGCTCTAAGCAGCTGTTTTTTTCATGCAAGCTCAGCTCTAGTGTTGTGCTGCTCTTTACAGGATTGGCTGAGTGGTGTTGTCTTTGGCTGTGTGGGCTTAAATGTGTTTCTAATGTGTGTGTCAAATAATTACCTGTTAAACAGACTGCCAATCTGGCTGAAGCCAATGCTTCCGAGGAAGATAAAATTAAAGCTATGATGACACAGTCTGGCCATGAATATGATCCAGTCAAGTAAGTGCTGATCCCTCTCTCTTTTGAAGATGATGACAAAAAAAACTTGTAGAGATGTTTAACAAGAGACACACATGCATCCCTTTTGGGTTTTTTCTCCCCTTAGTTACATGAAGAAGCCCTTGGGCCCACCTCCACCTTCCTATACTTGTTTTCGTTGTGGGAAGCCTGGCCACTACATCAAGAACTGCCCAACTAATGGGGTAAGGCTCTGGGGCACTCTGGCTTGGGGCTTGCTTGGGGCTTTCAGTCACTTGCTTAAGGGCAGGAATATTCCTGTGAAGAGTTGTTTCTCTTGGATTGAAATACAGAGATGATTGACAGTGTTGCAGAGCTCTTCAAAATTCAAGGGGAAGCTGGAATTCTGAATGTAAAATCTTCTCATTCCTAGGTCCTGGGCATTGAGTCTGCTTAGAGCTCTTTGTGTGTGCATGTTCATGTCTGGTTTGAGATATTTCAGTAGTATTGTAAATTACTCTTAGCTTTTGATGACAGTTTGTGATTTTTAGTGTTTTGTGGAAATCTTTCTGTGAACTCCATCTATTGGATGCTTTAATGTTTTAATGACCCAAGCCTCTAGTTGAATATTACATTCTGTGGCCGTTCCATTCTGTGACCGTTCCATTCTAATGCTCTTTAACACCCCTGAGGAGAGATCAATTCAACCTTCCTATAGAGCTGGGGAATGTCAGTTTCCCCCAGGAGCAACTCAGAGCCCTGAAGGAAGCTCTCCCTCTGAACTGGGCTTTGGAGGAGTGGGTTTGTTTCTTCTCTGAGTGTGTGGGGAGCTAAGGGATATGTCACCCTGATGTTTAGCCAAATAATGCTGATTTAGTTCAGAACTCAAGCCTTTGAAACATCCTGGCTCTAGCCATGTAGGGAAGAAGTGTTTTAGTCAAGTAACCTTTACACTAGGTCCAAGTGGAGGATTAGAGGCTTTAACTGCTTACAATGATCATTGAAATGACGAAGTCTGTCTGCATTTTTTCTCTTCACAGGACAAAAACTTTGAGTCAGTTCCCAGGATCAAAAAGAGCACAGGGATCCCAAGGAGTTTCATGATGGAGGTGAAGGATCCCAACACCAAGGGTGCTATGCTGACCAACACTGGCAAATATGCCATCCCCACCATCGATGCGTAAGTGGAGCTGAGCAGCAGCCTGCCCCCCTGACACGGGACCAGGGAGGCTGGGGGCACTGGAACCAAGCTTCTCCCCACAGGACAGGAATCACTGCTCTTGGATCTCAGCCTTAAACTCTGTGATTCTAACATGAAACCATGCTGCTGCTACCTGTGGAGTTTGGTGAAACTCCAAGAATCTGTATTTCTGCAGCACGTTGCACTAGTGCTTTCAGCTGGAATCATTCTGAAGCTTGTTTGGCTTCTCTTGCAAAGGTTAGCAGATAGCTGTTGGGCTGAGATTTTGTTCCCCTCTGACTCGTGGTAAGAGTCAAACAGGCTGAAGTTTTCCCTCAAGGACAGAGTTCTGCAGAAGGAAAATTGTTCCCCTCTTCTGGTGTTGGGGCTGTAGAAAAGTAATTTAAACTAAATGCCTGTGCTCTAGAAAGCAAATGTGGAGTGAGGAAAACTTGATCTGTTCTCTTTCTTTGATAAAATGCAGAGCTTGGAAGCGTTTTTCCCTTTGCCCATCTTTAATGTCTTGTCCTTTCCCTACCCTCCCTCCAGGGAAGCTTACGCCATAGGGAAGAAGGAGAAGCCTCCCTTCTTACCAGAGGAGCCCTCCTCCTCCTCGGAAGAAGATGATCCCATTCCAGATGAGTTGCTGTGTCTCATCTGCAAAGACATCATGACTGATGCAGTGGTTATTCCCTGCTGTGGCAACAGTTATTGTGATGAATGTGAGTGTTCCTCCCTTGCTTGTTAACTCCAAAGGGCACAGCTGAGCTGCTGAAAGCAGAGCAGGAGATGATACTAGGTTGTTCTTACCGGTTCTGTTTAATACTCAAGTATATCCTGAATAGGAAAGGACTCTTGTATAAAGGGAAAAAAGGCCAAAAAGCTTTTTTTTCCCCTTTTTAGGTGTCTAGTGAAATCCTGTCTACATGTGGAAGGAAGAGTGTGGTTGCAGTATTAGCTATTGAATGCATTTGCTGTGGTCTGCACAGCACCACAGTGAGATAACAAAGCTCTGTAGTTACTGGCTGCCTCCTAGAGATGTTTTACACTGTTGAACATTCATAGCTTGATGCTTTCAAGACCATGTTCATCCATTAGTTACCAACATCTTTTTAGAATTGATTAGAACCCCTAAAATCTCCTTAGCTTGCCTAAAACCTCTGTCAATGGTCCTCATTCCTGACAGGTATTAGAACAGCATTACTTGAATCTGAGGAGCACACCTGCCCAACGTGTCACCAGACAGATGTGTCTCCAGATGCTCTGATTGCCAACAAGTTCCTGCGCCAGGTAACAGGATGACTTCTGCATGCACTGTCAGAAAAGGCTGCTTATGGGAAGCTGACAGGGAGGAAGACATTTGTTTGCCTCTCCTTAAGCATAGTTAAATTGAATAAGGCTAGATTTACTTTGCAAATAGATGATTGTTACTCTTCAGGGACAATCTGGCAAATTCAGGTCATACTGTCTTACCATATTTTGTCTGCCTCACTTCAAATGCAGTGTTAACACCAAAACACTGTAAATCTAGATCCTCCTGAGCTCCCAGTCACTGATAGCAGTGTTTCGAGTGATGTGTTCATCCATGTGGATGTTGCTTATGCTAAGGTTAATGGCATATACAGGAGCAGCTTTACTCTCGGAGGCTGTTGTTGGTCTATCTCCTGAAGTTTCCTATCACCTCTTTGTAAATGTTTATGTGCCTCCAGGCTGTGAACAACTTCAAGAATGAAACTGGCTACACCAAAAGGCTCCGGAAGCAGGTCCAGCAGCCCCAGCCCCAGCCTCAACCTCCACCACCTCCTCCACCTCCTCCTCCCCTGATGAGACAGACGATAACGCGCAACCTGCAGCCGCTGATGCGGCCAGCCATCTCCAGGCAGCAGGACCCACTCATGATCCCACTGGCTTCTCTGGCTTCTCGCTCCGCTGCTGCTCTGTCCTCCTTGGGCCCTGGACCAGGAGCTGGGCTGCCAGTAAACCCATCCTCTGTGCTGGTTTCTGACCTCCCTCCAGTGCCCCTGCTCCGTGGTGAAAAGCATGATGGACCTTTCCGGTACGTGCATCTGTAGAGCAACCTGAGTGGAAGAGAGATCAGAGTGCTGAAGTTAGCTTCTGCTGCTTGAGCTTCTCAGATATACCCTTAGTGGCAGTTCCAGGTCATTCTGGAAGTTCTGGGCTTTGTTTTTACTTTGAATGAGCATACTTGAATACGTTGGAAGTGTGCCTCATGCAGGAATTGTCTCAGAGGTATTTATCAGCACATTTAGCTTGAAAGAGGAGCTTTTCTCCCCAGGAGCCTTTTAATTGTACATGGCTAGCAGTTCTTCAAGTAACCTTTTGGATCTGTCAGAACTTGCTGAGTGCATTAATTTCTCTTCAGTACTGAGGAAATGGTATTGTCATGAAAAGTGTGAAAGCAGAGTTACAGGTAAAACCCTGAATGCAGAGAGCTGCTCTGTCCAGGAATACCAACAATCACAGTTCCAAAGAACCTCTCAGGCAGCCTCTGAACTAGCACAGAAAGATCTCCTAACATCTTCCAGAAGTGACATTCAGTGTGGGTTATACTTACTCTAGTCCTTTTACTTACAACTAGCTTGTAAGTGAGCATGCTCTTTAACTGCCAGCCATCCAAAGTGGCTCCTTGTCAGTGCTTCCACTAGAATCAGCCAGCTTCACATGGGTGAATCTGGGGAAGTTTAGTTCTTACTCTTTTCCCTTGACAGTAGGCAGCCTTTTCTCACCTTGGACTTGATATTTCATGTTTGAATAACAAAGAAAAATAATGTTTTCTTGTTGTAGTGATGCTGATAAAGTGTTGCCTCCGTCACTGATGAGTGCTGATCTCTCTAAACCTTCTCCCCTGTCAATCACCAGTTTGTTGGAAGAGAAGGTAACTTCATTTATTGCAATGCATCCAGTGATGTTTGTGCTGTAGCAGAGCTCCTTTTCTAACTGCTTGCATTTATTCACAAGGGCTACCAGGTTCCTGTGCTAAGGCAGCCAGCAATACCAAGTCTTCTAGGCCCTCAAGGACAGTCAATCCCCACAACTGGTAAGGAACTGTGACTTGAGAATTGCTCTAAGTTCCTAGATTCAGCTAAGCTGAGTGCTGAGGTTTCCTTTCTCCTCTCCCCACTGCTGCAGGCCATCCCATGAGAGCTGGTGCCATTCGCTCAGCAGGAGGCAGACCAGGCTGGGAGCTGTAAGTACCCCACAGAAATTCACTCTGCTTCTAACCTGCTCAGGGACACACAACCTGCCCAAGAGCTGCTCGAGGAGGAAATGAGGATGCACAGATAGTTGTGAAGAACAGAAGTGATAATTAGTCTTTAAATGGCTTGAACAAAGGAGATGTGTGCTTGCAGTAAGGTGATTTGAAGTGAAACTCCAGGACATAATTGAAGAGAGGACTCTGATAAAGGAACTCTTTTTGAGGAAACCATAATTACATCTAAAAAATTAAACAGAATTAAAAGATCAGATGGAAAGCCACCTATTTGATTACTGGCTGAATAAGGCTGAAGAAATTGATGTCCCAATAGAGATCAGGCTCCAACATTCTTCTTTCTCTGACAACTTAGTTGATGCTGATTAGGCAAATTTCTGGAAGAGGCAGCACTGTGATTTTAAGACAATTCTGAATTTCTTCTGTTTGATCATCTCCAACAGCCCAGCTGCCTTCTCTCATTTGAGAGAGGAGTCTGTTTGAGCTAGTCAAAGCCAATCCTTCCTTGTGGTGTAGATCTGTAACAGATAGATTGTAAGGCTACAAAAAAGGTGCCTGTCAAATCCTGAAGAGAAATCAAATGGAAAACCAGGAGCCATTGCACAGGTTGTCCAAAATCTCACATATAATGAGCAAGAAAATAACAATTCAGGGCCAAGAACAGGCCAAATAGAATCACCACGAGACAGCAATGTAGGGATTGTGTGGGAGAGGTCTGAAGTTTGAGAGAAGAGGAGTTACTATCTGTGCAGTGCTTGGAAGATCAAAAGTGTGCAGGAGTGGCAGAGGAGCAGTAGGAGATAGGAGCCTCTTGTGAGTGTGGGCAGCCTCCTTCCCCAGGTCCCAGTGTGAGGACAGAAGGTGGAGGGAGCAGTTTGGGGCTGAGGATGCAGAACTGGCTGTCACCTTAGCTGAGCAGACAGCAAGGAGGCAGCTGCTTCAGTTGAGGCCGAGACGTGCTCCCCGCCGCGCTCCTGCTTCCTTCCCTCTCCTCGTGCAGGCAGGGCAGGGCTGACAAAGAGTGACACGTGTTTTTGGCTCTCTTTAAAGTTCCAATCGAGGACGCCTGCACAGTGACCGTTCCCAAAGGAGCCAGGCCCCAGCACTGCCAGCATCATCACCAGTCTTTGTGCCTGTGCCTCCACCTCCCTTGTACCCTCCACCACCCCACGCACTTCCTCTTCCACCCGGGGTACCACCACCACAGTTTCCTCCTCAGTTTCCACCTGGTCAGCCTCCATCTGCTGGGTACACTGTCCCCCCTCCAGGATATCCCCCAGCTCCTGCAAATATATCATCAGCTTGGGTGCCAGCAGCAGTCCCCACGGGGCACTCCAATGCCATCCCAACGACCCAAGCACCTCCTCTGTCTAGGGAGGAGTTTTACAGAGAGCAGCGGAGACTGAAAGAGGAGTAAGTATTTGGCTCAGTGCTGCTGCCTTCTTTGTCCTTTTGTCTTTTGCTAGCAGTTAGAGTGCATCTGACATTAAAATGACATCCTAGCGGGGTTTTTTTTTCCAGTAGACTTTTTTGTTGCAGATGGTAAACATTCCACACTAAAAGCAGACCAATGTAATCCCCAACACGTGCCCCTAGAAGCTGTAGGAATTGTGAAGTGTTTGTGCTTAAAGAGGATGTTCACCTTTGCCCCTGCATGCACTATATACATTTTCTCGTTATCGGCCTTGTTTTTTGTTTCTTGATGTCTCTTTTCTTTTTTGTGATAAAAGGTCAAACTCTCATTGTAATAAAGGTCAAACTTATTTTAACAGGGAAAAGAAAAAGTCCAAACTTGATGAGTTTACAAATGATTTTGCTAAGGAATTGATGGAATATAAAAAGATTCAAAAGGAGCGTAGGCGTTCGTTTTCCAGGTAACTGCTTTACGTGTCCGTAACGGAGAAGCAGATTGTCTACAAGAGTCAGGAGGAGTTCCACTCCACCTCTCTAGCCTTAGATGGATTGGATGAGGCCAGGCATTAGCAGGGATAGCACAGACTGACTGTTAGTTCTCATTTGGCAGCAGTTGTTAAAGAACCAAGTGCCTTCTCTTCCTAAAGCTTCCCTGTAAGGACATCCTTCACCTCCTGAGAGCCAGGAGGAGGCTAGGAACTCTGCTTGCTGGATTTGCTGTGTCCCCTACTCTGTCTGTAAGCAAAGCCCTTTGGAGGAGAGACCTGAGAGATGTTGGCTTCATTTCCTCTTCTGTTTCTCTCTTGTGGATACAGGGAGAGATGTTTAAGCTGGACTGCAAACCTGGTGGCTTTTGCTCTAGGATTTTTGTTGACACTTAAATTTTTCTGAGGAATTCAAAGATCAGTCTTGTTTTTAAGGAAATCTTAACTGGGTGAAGGACTTGGAGAGGAGTTAATGATGCTAATGAACAATAATGTGAAAAGGGGCTTTAAAAAATAACCAAAGAAAAACATGTGATGAAAAAATGCAGGGTAGCTGATGTCTCCTATCAGGAGATAGTCTGAGGAGTAGTAGTGCTGTCCCTGTCTTCCTAAAGACATTGAATCATGTCAGTAGAAGCTGAGTTTAGAAGCTTTTAGATAAGACTTCTCTTGAAATGCTGTCCCTAGCCTTGCTTGGCAGTAGAGGTTTGTGCAAAGCCTTGCTGGAAGTGTTGATGGAATAGTCCTGTATGTGGGATTGCCTAAGTAATGCAGTTACATAGATTGAGCTGTGGCACTTTAAAACAGAGCTGTGCTGTCTTCAGCCTCAACTGTGTTTCCTTGATATTGGGCACTGCCCTGTAGCTGTTAAGACTTGCTCTTTTGGCATCTTGTGCCACACAAAATGATTTAGCACTGCATGTAGTTGCTGAGTAGTGACAAATGTGCATGCTGAGGTGCCAGCAGAGGCCAGTATACTGCAGCCCATAGCTGCATGAGGAGTGAGGGGAATAGCCTTCCCCTTCCTGTGTGTTTTTACACTAACAAAGCGGCAGCTGCTCTGTCTTGTCAGCAGAAGCTTGTCCATGTTATCAGGTTTTCCAGTTGGCAGGAGCTTTATGTCAGCAGCTGAGAGAAGCTTTGACATGAGCATATGGAGAGAGGAAGAAGCCTGTGGAGAGCGACTGTTGGGAATTAACTGCCTTTCTTTTGTGTTGTGTTTTGTTGAAGGTCCAAGTCTCCCTACAGTGCTTCCTCGTACTCGCGGAGCTCCTACACGTACTCCAAGTCGCGCTCGGGCTCGTCGCGCTCGCGCTCCTACTCGCGCTCCTTCAGCCGCTCGCACTCGCGCTCCTACTCGCGCTCTCCGCCCTATCCCCGCCGGGGCAAGGGCAAGAGCAGGAACTACCGCTCCCGCTCCCGCTCCCATGGCTACCACCGCTCCAGATCCAGGTCCCCCCCCTACAGGAGGTACCACTCCAGGTCCAGGTCTCCAGTCTTCCGGGGCCAGTCTCCCAGCAAACGGACTCTGCCGCAGGGGGAAGGAGAGCGGGAGTATTTTAACCGCTACAGGGAGGTGCCTCCTTATGACATGAAGGCTTACTATGGCAGGTCGGTGGACTTCCGAGATCCCTTTGAGAAGGAGAGGTACAGGGAATGGGAGAGGAACTATAGGGAGTGGTACGAGAAGTTCTACAAGGGCTACCCTGTTGGAGCTCAGCCTCGACCTCCGGTGAGCAGAGAGAACTTTTCTCCAGATAGGTTTGGTCCACCTGGGACCAGGCAAGAGAATTCTCCCTACGCTCGGGGCCGTAGGGAAGAGTATCCTGCTGGACAGAGTCACAGAGCTCGGAATGTTGCTGGCAGTTATCCTGAGAAACCTTCTGGGAGAGAGAGCCACGGCATCAAAGATCCTACCAAGTCCAAAGAGAAGGAGGTGGAGAATCCCCTGGGGGATAGCAAAGGGAATAAGCATAAGAAACACCGGAAGAGAAGAAAAGGAGATGAGAACGAAGGGTTTCCCAGTGCTGAGCTGTTGGAAGGTGGGAGAAAACCCCGAGAGGCAGTGGCAGCAGATGATGTGAAAGCAGACTCTCTCTTCATGCTCCCCAGCAGAGATGATGCCACCCCCGTGAGAGATGAGCCGATGGAAGCAGATTCCATTGCTTTCAAACCAGTGTCTGAGAAGGAGAAGAAAGAGAAGGATAAGCCAAAAGCGAAAGTGGAGAAGACCAAGCGAAAAGAAGTGGCTTTTCCTGCTAAGAAGGACACCACAGCTAAACCAGCTAAAGCTTCCCAGGAGAAGGTGGACACTGACCGGGAAAAATCTCCTCGGACAGAGCCTCCTGTGAAAAAGCTGAAGGAGGAGCTGCCAAAGGCAGAGAGTGCTAAGACATCTTCTTCTCAGAAGGATGAGAAGGCTCTCGGTACCCCACGGAAAGCTCACCCAAAAGTGACAAAAGATCACCCAGAAAGCAGGCCAGCCAAGGAGGAGAAGGTAAAGAAAGAGCACCCAAAAGAGAGCAAGGCAGAGAAGCCCTCCAGCAAAGAGGAGAAGTCCAAAAAGCCTGCTGAGAAAAGCAAAGCTGCTGATGCCAAACCTGAGAAAAGGAAAAGGAAAGCAGAGGAGAAGGTTGATAAGGAACATGAAGCCACCTCCTTGAAGGCCTCCAAACCAGAACCTGCTGAGTCAAAAACATCACCCAAGGGGAAGGCTGAGCCTGATGGAGACAAAGGAGAGAGAACCCCAGAAAAGGACAAAGGTGCTTTCCTTAATAACCCTGCAAAGAAGATCAAACTGAACAGAGAAACTGGCAAAAAGATTGTGAGTGCAGAAAATGTGCCAGCTGGAAAAGAAGCTGTGGAGAAGCCTGAGCCCAGCAGCAGCAGCAAGGTTAAACAGGAGAAAACCAAGGGAAAGGCAAGAAGGAAAGTGACAGCAGCTGATGGGTCTGCTTCAACTCTTGTGGATTACACCAGGTACCTCAGCACCTCCTTTCCTAGCCTTTCTTCCCCCCCCTAAATCCATAAAATTATTTCTGGTGGCTAATGAAAGGAACAACTAGATCTGTGCTAAATGAGTGACTCACCTGTGAGCTTTCCTGTGAAGCTGTCCTTGAGATCCAGCAAATTGTGTTAAACCCCCTCATAAAGTCAATTCATTGGTGATGTGTTTAACCCTTCCTTCTAGGGCTCTTTTGTTCCCCTCTTACTGAGGTGTGCTCTCTGCCTTCCTTCAAACCCAGCTTGGAAGGCAAGGGTGACAGACATCTCTGTGCCATGCAGTGCTTTGCATTTTAGAGCCTGCACTGATCTCTGTCTGTCAGGCTGACTTGGAATTAGACCTTGCAGAGCAACATCTTGTCCTGCTTTTAGCTGTGAGCATGGTGCTGTGTTGGCACAGCTACCCTGCTTCCAGCTACCCTGCTTCCAGCTACCCTGCTTCCAGCTACCCTGCTTCCAGCTCACTGCCAGCTTTTTGGCACCTACCTTGGAGATCTCTCCTTTATATTCCATTGTGTGACATGAGGTGGGGAGGAAAGGGATCTGGTGTGGAGCTGTTACTACATTTCAGTGTCTAAAGAAGCAGGACTAAGCAAGCTCAATATTTAAGAGCTCACTAGAGACTTAAGATAGAGCCTTGGTATTGTAAGAAGTTCTGAAGCAGAAGACTGAGAGGTGAGGGTAAAACATGGCTCATCTATCCCTCTTACTTGCTGACATGTTGACACAAGAGTGGATCTGTAATTTCTCTGCCATTGGTAGAAATAGGACATGAAGGAATTACCAGATCAGACAGTGCCCAATCTGATAATCTTGTGTCTTGCTTAATTAAATGTATAGGAGTAGCAAGATAGTAAATTGCCTGATTGCTCATAAGCTCAGCTAGTGAGCTCAGCCTTGCTGGTGTCTGTTCATTTAATTGAACAGCTTTGGGAAAGGGTGCTGAAGGTTTAGAGTGGGCACAAACCCTGCTTGATAAAAGCTTGCAGAAGATGCTGGTGCTGCTCTCTCACTCATTGTTCTTCTTCATTGTTCTCCCTCTTCAGCACAAGTTCCACTGGAGGAAGCCCTGTCAGGAAGCCTGAAGAAAAGCCAGACACAAAAAGGACTGTCATTAAGACCATGGAGGAGTATAACAATGATATAACAGCCCCTGCTGAAGATGTCATCATTATGATCCAGGTCCCTCAGTCCAAGTGGGACAAAGATGACTTTGAGTCTGAGGAAGAGGACATCAAATCCACCCAGGTGCCCGCGAGCGTGCCGAAGCCTGCCAGTGTCATCAAAAATGTGAGTGCTAAGGCACCAAACCCCACCAAGCACTCTGAGAAAGAGCTGGAGCCTCTGGAGAAAATACAGAAGAGTACAAAAGAGGTGAGTTATGAGAGCTCCCAGCACGATGCCAAGAGCTCCAAAAGCTCTGCCTCGAGTGAGAAAGGGAAAAGCAAAGAGCGAGATCACTCTGTGTCAGACAAGGACACCTCAGAGAAGAGAAAGAGCAATGTCCAGCCAGAGAAAGAGCACTCTGAGCGGGCACCTGAGCAAGGGAATGGAAAGAACCCTTCCCAGTCCTCCAAAGAGAGCAGATCATCAGAGAAACATGACTCTGGCCGGGGCTCCACGGCCAAAGACTTCACCCCTAACCGAGACAAGAAATCCGAGCACGATGGCGGCAGAGACCACTCCAGTTCCAAACGCAGGGAGGACAAGAGTGAACTGGCGAGGAAAAAGGACTCTCCTTCTCGACCCAGAGACTCTGCAGCAGCACAGAAGAGTAAGCCAAGAGAGGAAAGGGCAGAGCCATCCAAAAAGGGCACTGGAGATGCCAAGAGGAGCAGCTACAGCCCTCCACGGGAGAGGAAGCAGGCTGAGCACAAAGCTGCTCACGAGTCCAAGCGCACAGCAGAGGAACACAAACCTCCAGATAAATACCCAGGGAAGGAGAAAGAGAAACATGTGCCAGAAGTAAAGAGCAGTAAGGAGAAGGAAAAGGAGAAGGAGAAGGAAAAAGAGAAAGAGCCCACTGTCAATAAGCCCCCTCTGAAACAGGAGTCCCCAGATGTAAAAGCAGAGAAGGAGAACGTGAGCACACAGGTGGACAAAAGCGTGGCCAAGGCCAAGCCTCAGGTGAGCAGCTCCTCCAGGCTCTCCTCTGACCTCACCAGAGAGACTGACGAGGCTGCCTTTGTCCCTGACTACAACGAGAGCGACAGTGAGAGTAACCACTCTGCAAAGGAGGAGGAAGCAGCAGGAAAAACCCCCAAGGAGCAGAAGGAGAAGGCTGTGGAGAAGGGGAAAGAGGAAGCAGCAGCAGCAGCTCCTGCTGCCCCTGAGCAGCCTGAGGTAGGGCAGAGCCAGAGCAGCCCCAGCGTCAGCCGCAGCCGCAGCCAGAGCCCCTCTGAGAGCCAGACCCGCAGCCACAGCAGCAGTGCCAGCTCAGGGGAGAGCCAGGACAGCAAGAAGAAGAAGAAGAAGAAAGAGAAGAAGAAGCACAAGAAGCATAAGAAACACAAGAAGCATAAGAAACACCTCGGGAACGAAGCGGAGTTGGAGAAGAGCCAAAAACACAAACACAAGAAGAAAAAATCCAAGAAGAGCAAAGATAAAGAGAAAGATGACCAAAAAGTGAAATCTGTCACCACGTAGAGGGGCAGGTGGAGCTGGTATTTAAGTGACTTAATTCCTAAGTCATCTGTATTAAATTTTGTTAACTTGTAAACGACTTCCAAGCGTTGTACATAGTGAGAGACCCTGTGCTGCACTTAAACTATTGCTGCTTGAGTCTTTGATTTTTACATCAGAGCTTTATAAAAACAAAAAAGTGAACATTTTGTACAGAGTTGTGAGTTGTGACCATAAGAACACGGGAAGGTTTTGCTGGGGGCATCTTATTTTGAACCACCATGGACTGGGTTGGGGTGGAGTTTACTGTACTGTGAAGATTTTCACATTGGAATTTTGGGTTTGTTTTGGTTTCTTTTTTAATTGCCTGGCAGCAGAAGCTGGTATCAGTTATACAATACCAGCAGAATGATTTGCAGAATACATTACAGCCCTGTTATGTCACTTTTTGATTACAATAAAACAGTTTTCAGTAAACTGATGCCACGTGGATGAGGTTTGCAGTGGGAGCTGAGCCCTGGCAGTGACACAAGATGTGCTGCTGGGAGGTGAGCTGGGTCCAAAGAGGAGCAGCCATGAGCTCCTCATTATCCATCACTCCTTCCTTCTTGATGCCACTTGCACTGAGAGCATTCATTCGAGTTAATGGAAGCCCTGGCAGGTTCCTGCTGCCAGCATCCCAAGCTCTGTGCTTCCTTTCCTGCTGGACAGGAGCCGTTGGGGATGCTTTGCTGCTGCCTGCCCACCTCCTGGATGCCATGCCCTCAGCCCACACTTGGCTATAATGCCTTTCCTTTAGCCTCCCTCATGGATCATCCTGGAGTCAATTTCAGTTAGAAGTGCAATGTTTTGATGATTCCCAGGGTTATTTTATTTCCCTTGGTGTTGAATATGCTGTAAATGGATCAAGCAAGGCCAGGGCTGGCACTGCTCACTCTCTCTTCCAGCAGGCACCAGCTTGGCCAACAACAGCCTTGCTTTGGCCCAGAACCTGCCTTCCCCACATCCCAGCATGGTGAGGCTGGGAAGGGACCTCTGGGGATCATCCAGTCCAACCTCCCTGTTCCAGCAGGATCCCCTGCAGGTGCCTCTGGGATCTCTGCACACCAGGAGATTCCCCAAGCTCTGTGGGCAGCCTGGGCCAGGGCTCTGCACCCTCCCAGCACAGAGGTTTTGTTGAGCTCCTTGGGCTGAGCTGTGCCAGGGCAGGGAGTTGTTGTGGTGCTGGGGGTGAGTGTTGCCATCAGCACAGACACAGTGTGAGGCTTGCAGAGGAAAACAAACAAAGATGTTTGCAGAGGGAGCTGAGCTCTGCACTTGCCAAGCCAGCAGCTGAGAGCCAAAGCAGAGCCTCAGGGAGGGGGGAGGAAGGTGCCCAGAGCCCTGCTTGGCACCTTGGCACTTCTCCCAAGTGCCTTCTTAGGGATGTCCTCAGAAGGAGCTTGGTCTGGTTGGTGGGTCTTTTTAATCATTAGAGTGCTGATGAGAGAGCAAAGGATGCCCGAGACCTGGAAACACTCTGCTTTGGGAAAGGAGGATGTGGAGGGAAAAGAGCACAGATGATGATCTCTTTGACATCCATCCTGGGATGTGTCACTCTCACAGCATCCCCTGCCCTGGGCTGCAGCCCTGAGCCCACAGCCCCCCTGGGCACACACTGCTTGGACTTCAGAGGCATTTGGGATTCCTTCCCAGAGCAATTCCAGCCCTGGAGGAACAGGGTAGGGACCTATCCAACCCTGGAGGAACAGGATGGGGTCTTCTCCAGCCCCAGGGGATGGCAACTCCTGCTCTGCCCTGTGGACATGGGGCACCCTGGCACTGGTACTGGGCTGTGCCCCAAAGCTGCTCCTGTGCTGCTTACTGAGGGCCAGGAGCAAACCATGCTGGGAAGCAGAGAGAAGCTGACATGTGGCAGCTCTGGCAGGGGGAGGAGGCAGAGGCAGCCCCATCCCACCCCATCCCATCCCATCCCACTGCCCCTGCCCCACCAGCTGCTCACACTCCAGCCCCAGTGCCTGGCAGCTCCTGGCCACATCCCTGGCACTCGAGCCCCAGGACCAAGCCTGTGCTCCTCCTGTGAGGAGCCAAGTGCTCAGACACTTCTGAGCCTGTTTTGGAGTGTTCCTGATTTTAATTGGGTCTACTTAATTATTCTTTCCTTTGACTGAAGGAACTGTTGTATTTCACTAGCACTGGGGTTTGCCAACACGCTGTCAGGCAGAAGCTGCTTTCCCTTCAGGAGCCCTCCAACACGGGCTGCCTTCCAAGCCTGGTGGCACATGGAGCATCCTCCCTGGTGCTCCTGCTCCTTCCCTCCCCAGCTGGGAGCACAGAGGGTCAATGGGAGCTCTGTGCTGCTGCCACGCACACCTTCAGCATTCCTGCTTGGATCCCAGCAAGGCTGTGAGTATCCCTGTGTCAGACCCCAGTGTGCCTCCAGGAGTTTGGGAGGAGAAGGGAAGTGATCCAAAGGGCATCTGCAGGCAGGGGAGGGATGAGTGGCTGGAGGGAGGCAAGCTGAACTTGGAGGGATGAAAAGCTATCCATGAGTAGAGATAGCGACAATAAGAGGTGGGTGCACTGTGTGAAGTTGATTTGGTGCTGGTTTGATGCTGATTCAGTGCTGGTTTGGTGCTGGGTCCATGCTGATCCATTGGTTTAGTGCTGGATCCATGCTGATCCATTGGTTTAGTGCTGGGTCCATGCTGATTCATTGGTTTGGTGCTGGTTCAGTGCTGGTTTGGTGCTGGGTCCATGCTGATTCATTGGTTTGGTGCTGGTTCAGTGCTGGTTTGGTGCTGGATCCATGCTGATTCATTGGTTTGGTGCTGGTTCAGTGCTGGTTTGGTGCTGGATCCATGCTGATTCATTGGTTTGGTGCTGGTTCAGTGCTGGTTTGGTGCTGGATCCATGCTGATTCATTGGTTTGGTGCTGGTTCAGTGCTGGTTTGGTGCTGGATCCATGCTGATTCATTGGTTTGGTGCTGGTTCAGTGCTGGTTTGGTGCTGGATCCATGCTGATTCATTGGTTTGGTGCTGGTTCAGTGCTGGTTTGGTGCTGGATCCATGCTGATTCATTGGTTTGGTGCTGGTTCAGTGCTGGTTTGGTGCTGGATCCATGCTGATTCATTGGTTTGGTGCTGGTTCAGTGCTGGTTTGGTGCTGGATCCATGCTGATTCATTGGTTTGGTGCTGGTTCAGTGCTGGTTTGGTGCTGGATCCATGCTGATTCATTGGTTTGGTGCTGGTTCAGTGCTGGTTTGGTGCTGGATCCATGCTGATTCATTGGTTTGGTGCTGGTTCAGTGCTGGTTTGGTGCTGGATCCATGCTGATTCATTGGTTTGGTGCTGGTTCAGTGCTGGTTTGGTGCTGGATCCATGCTGATTCATTGGTTTGGTGCTGGTTCAGTGCTGGTTTGGTGCTGGATCCATGCTGATTCATTGGTTTGGTGCTGGTTCAGTGCTGGTTTGGTGCTGGGTCCATGCTGATTCATTGGTTTGGTGCTGGTTAGTGCTGCTTTGGAGAGTTTCTGTGTTCCCAAGCAGAGCAGGGACATGTCCCTCAGGCCACAGCACCCCTTCCAGCACCTGGGAATGGTTTTGTGCACCCAGCAATGCCTCTGCCCTGTCCTTTGCTCTCCTTATTTGGTATTTCTTTTAATAATTAGTGGCAGGTTTTGTACTTATGTTTGCAATTAGCTCCATGCCTTTGGGACCTGTTTTGGCAGCTAATTGATTCTCCTTGGTGTGACTGGGGCTGAGCAAGGCTTTGCTGCTGCTTGCTGCCCTGCTAAGGCAAATCAGGCCTTTTTCCTTGTCAAAAGCAAATGGAACCACAGCGTTCAGCTTTGCTGTCCTCAGCAGAAGCTTTGCTAGCAGCCTGTGCTGGAAATACATCATTATCAGTAATTAACTGGATGCATGTTTTAATTAGATGCAGTGCTTCGTTCCTGGGCTGCAGCAAATCCTCCCAGTGCCCAGGGCAGAGCTGCAGTGGCTCAGGAAGGGTGAGAGGTGGGGAGGAGATGCTGGGGAAGGGATGAGGGTGCCACAAGGTGCTTGATCCCTGCTGGTTTTCCACCTCCTTGGCTCCCTGGGGTGGGATGAGATGATGCTGGCATCGCTCCTTCTCCCCATCGGCTGAGCCAATTCCAGCCCAGAGCCCTCATGATGCTCCAGGAAACTGCAGCAAGCCCCTTGCGGAATTCCAGAATTCCCCAGTTATCCAAGGGAATGGGGCACAACCCCATCCCTTCGTGCCCTGCCCACAGCCCGTGCCAGGAGCGGCATCCTGGTGGGATCCAGCACCTCCCTGCCCTGCCTGCAGCCGACTTCATTAGGAATGAAAATAGGCCTTCTTCTCCCCGTTTTCCCTGTGGCATGTGGCCAGAGGAGTGCTCCCTGGCCTCGCTTCCTCAGCGCCCGGCAGAGCAGCAGCCAGCCGTTCCCAGCCGTTCCCAGCCGTTCCCAGCCGATCCCAGCCGATCCCAGCCGATCCCAGCGGCTGCTGCGTGCCGGGAATGGCGATGCTGGAGCTGCCCGGAATGGTGATGGAGCTGCGGGCAGGCAGCGCCCCGCGGAGCCTGTTTGTCCTACCCGCAGAGTAACGAAGGGTTCGGGGGGATCGAGGGGATGATGCTGGAGCTGCTGCCCGATTAGTGAAGCTAATTGCGAGATAAGGAGGGCTAGCAGGGCCCCGGCGTCGGGGTTTCCATCCGCGGGGGCTGGAGCCGGAGCCTCTCTGCAGAGCTGAGCTTACCCTTTTTTTTGCTGTTTTTCACCGGGAAAACATTCTTCTTTATTTATCTGGTTTGTCCCCAGCTGGCTGCACACAGAAGTAGCTTTGCCGTCGATGCCCAGCGAGGTGTGGCTGGTTGTAAAGCCATCCCGTTAGCCAATGTCACATCCCTGATGCCTGGAGGGGTGAGCTCTGCCCCTCGGTGCTGGGGATGAGCTGAGGGTGAGCAGCATCCAGCGCTCTCTGCTCCCACAGGCACCAAGGGGCAGGTCGTGGGGAGAGAGGATTATTTGTGGAATTGTGTTACTTTCTGCTGGAAAACAAGAAAATCTCAAACCGTGCAAAAATTCTGCACTTCGCATGGCAGGAATGAGCCTTCCAGAGCTTCCTGGTGGTCATTCTGGCTGGGGAAAAGCCTCAAAATAGATCTATGTCTTTACATGTGTGTGTATATATATTTATATATATATATTCGGGTTTCTATAGGGATGGAGGGTGCAGAGCCCGGTGCTGTGGGCTTTGTCCCAGCAGGGACACTGGCTGCTCCTTGAGTGACATTCCCAGTGACAGACTCCAGCTTGACAGAGCCCCAGAGCCCCCGCAGCGCCAGAGGTGTCGATGGAGTCATCAACAAAGGAGAATCAGAGCGCTGCCTCGGAGCTCACCAGGAGCATGCAGGAGGTGTCAAATATTCATCGAAATCTTGGCATCTCCTTCCCCATCTCTCACTCTGCCACCCCTCAGTCTTTCCCCTCTCTCACCCGAGAGTATTTGGTTCTAAAGGTTAGGAGCCTGCTTGGCAAATTAATTGTTTATTAACCCGTTATAAATTAGCGTTTTACAAGTGAGTTGTTTTAGGGTTGAAGCTAAAAAAGAAGCTAATGGGCATGTGCTGGTACTGACTGATGCCCAAATGCTCCGGGAGCTCAAAAAAAAAAGAAAGAAAAAAGAAATTAAATACAAAAAAAAACCCTTTTTTAAGTCTGCTGCCTTCACCTGCCCTGCTGCTGCTGCTGGGGAGCGGGGGGAGCCGGGACCCCCTGCCTCCTCCCTGCCTTCTCTCTCCCCACACGGTAAGCGAGCAGATACTTCCAGCAGTTAATTGGCACAGCTCATTAATACCGCGGGAAGGGCTCCCTGACCCCCATGGCCTCCGTGGGGAGGGGGGTTTCAGCCCGGGAGGGGGTGTGCTCGCTGGTGCCTGTTGGCATCTTCATCCTCCTTCCCGACGCATTCTGCACCCGCGGTGCTGCTCCAAGGAGCATCCTCCTGGCGGGAGGGGGTCAGGCTGCGCCGTGGCCAATGGCTTTACTGCATCCATGCTGTGGAATCAGGAATGCTGTGTCCTGAGCGGGGAGGCTCTGAGGGGGCTGTTCCCCTCTTTTCCAGCTGAATCCAAGGGGTGGGTGGCAGCGCTGGAGATGCGCATGGATCCAAGCGGCAGCTCCCAGACAGCGGGAGGATTATTTCGGTGTCTCGGCGATGTCCCCGGCAGGGGTGGAGCTGCTCGCTCTCCCTCTGGGAGTGAGGGATGAATCCATAATACCGGTAGCTCGGGGCTGGAAGAGAGCTGTGCCACCCGTCATTAGGATGCAGGTCCATGGCCATCTCCCTGGAGACGGTGGGAAAGGAGGGCTGGGTGCCTCGGGCTGGCAGCCCTGCTGGGAAGAGGGCAGCTGCCTGCAGGCTCCCAGGGGTGAGAATGAATTACTGCCCCTGCTCCGGAGCAAGGCTTTGTTCCCCACGCATTGTCCGCAGAGGAATGGGAAAGTAAAACCAGCTCGGGATGGGGACAATGCCCAGATCCCAGATCCCACCCCACGCCCAGATCCCACCCCAGCTGGAAGCATCAGTATCAGTTTGTTTTTCTCTGTCCTTGATCCAGCTCTCCCCAGCAGCTCTCCCGAGTGGGAGCTGCCGTGCTGGTGCAGCGCTGCACCGGCAGCCATCCCGGCTGGAACACTCCAGGCATTCCCGGGCCAGCCGGAGCCCCTGTGTGCTGAGGAAGGGAGCCATGTGTTTTGGAGACCTCTTGCAGAAAGGAGACAAGAAGGGATTTCTGTGCCCTGCTGCTGCATGCCAAGCCCCAGCATTCCCACCGGGAACGCGAGGAGGCAGCTCCACTGGGCTCGGGGTTCTGGTGGGGATCTGCTCTCTGCAGGAATGAGCTCTGGGAGCTTTTCCTTGGCGTGAGCACCCAGCCTGCCCCTCTCCCATGGCTGTTGGCTCTCCCAGCTCTAACTCTTTCACTCCACGGCAGGGAAGCAGCTTCCACAGGCTCACAGCTCCAGAGTCATTCCTCTCCACTGCTCCTAAGGAGCTGGTGTGGCTCTCAGCCAGCTGTGCCCTGAGCTGAGCCCAGCCAGCCAGTGTCCCAGCTCCTGCCGTGCTCTCCTCCTCCAGCTCTCCCTGTGGCACTTTGCTCACACCCAGCACCTTCCTTTCCTGGGACATTAGTCACACTGCCAAGGCTGACAGAATTCCAGGAGCATCTGCTCAGTGCTCCTAGACACATGGTGTGGTTTGGTTTTGGAGGGGGTGGAGGTTGTCCTCTTCCCAGACAGGAGCTGGGTGCCCTGCACACCGAGCTAAGGCCAGGAGCTGCCTGGAGCCACATCTGTCCTGAGCTCCAGCAGTGCCACCACATCCCCATGGGGACAACTGAGGCTTGGAGGAGGCCAGTGCAGGAAAAAACCTCAAGTACTTGGGAAATGCATGTACCCAGCCCTGGAGCCCACCCTGAGAGTGGCTCCTGAGTGTCCCTCTCCCTGCCAAGCTCTGTCTGCCTCTCCTTGCTCTCTGGTGCCCACAGCCCATTTCTTCTCAGCAGCTGATGCTTTGTGGCTCTGCAGGTTCCTGGTGTGTTCCCACTGCAAGCAGAGAGGGATTCTGATGGCAACAGCTGAGTTTGATGTTTGACTCTGCAAATTAAAGACCTGTAAATGGATGCTCTTCCTTAGCCCAGGCAACAGGAATAGGGACTAAAGAAACCCCCAATGAAATCTCATTTAAAGGAGTGTGGAGGAGCCAGAGGGAGCTCTCTGGAAGTAAGGCCTGTGGGTCAGGGTTCTTTCCTTGTAAATGTAGCTTTAAACCCAATAAAATGCCAGTAAATTCCCATGCCCAAGAGAGTGCAATAAAGACAGGAGCCAGATCAGCAGCTGAGTGATGGATGTGTTAATGTTTTAATAGGCTGACCACCTCATAAATAATTTGCTCCCTTCTGGAGTAATTGCCCTGGTCACAGTGGTAATAAGGGGCTGTCCCCTGGGCTCTTGTTCAAAGGTTCAGCAAACCCTGCCAGAGGAAGCCTTAAGTGCCTTTTAACACTAGATATTTTATATTGTTCCAGTCTAGTGCCCAGCTAATCCCACAGGCAGTGCAAACAGCAGCAGCTCAGCTCCAGGGATACTTCAGTTCAAGAAACCCCCAGAAATGGTAACCCAGAGCCCCCTCAGCTGGGTGAGCTCTTCTGTGCTCCCTGGTGAGCAGGGACCTGCCTGTGGAGCATCCCACCATGCAGCAGGGATGGCACTGCCTGGCTGTAGTGGCAGCTTATGGCACATTTGGGGTTGGGGACACTGCTGAGGGGCAGAGATGTGGCAGGTTCATTCCCAGGAATGCCTGGTGAGCCCAGCCCAGGAGGCTGCTGCCATGGCTCTGGCAGTGCCCATCTCAGGGAAGGGGCTGGGGCCAAGCAGCAGAAGGGCACTGGCTGCATGGTTTAATTAGCTAGGTGCTGGCTGTGCTCTGCACTTGCTCTGTTGCCATCGCTGGTGGCAAAGCACCTCCCTCCCTGGCAGAGGCAGCAGTGCTGCTGTGCTGAGCTGGCAGAGATCCCAGCCCTGCTGTGCTGATTGCCATGCCCTCTGCTTCTCTGCTCAGCCTGGCCTGCTGCTGCCAGAGCTCCTGAGTGCAGGTGGCAGAGCCTGGGAGCCTCTGGCCACACAGCATCCTCTGGCCAGAAGCATCTTTCCTTCTGAGCACCCCTCTCCTCCCTGCCTGCCCTCGCAGCCTCACCCCCACTGTCAGTGGCTGTCATGAAAATAAAGTGAGTATCCTCGTCCCTGGTTTGGTAAATGAGCATCGCCATCAGAGCCACAGCCTAAATGACTCCTCATTACTGCTGGGGCAAGCTCAGCTGTGAGGGGATGGCAGGGAAGAGCCCTCGGGGCCGGGAGCTGGGCAGGATGCTGGCTGGAGGAGAGTGTCATTAGAGAGGAGCCGCAGCCCGGGCGAGCTCCTGATGCTAATGAAGCGGTGCAGCAAATCCAATGCACCTGGCTGAGCTAAGGCAAAGCCTGCCGAGCACTCGGCTCGCTCGAGGCGAATTCCGAAGGAAGAGCTGTGTGCTAGGGCAGGGAATGAGCCCGAAGGCAGGCAGAGCTTTGCCAGGGCATGGAATGAGCCCGAAGGCAGGCAGAGCTGTGTGCCAGGGCAGGGAATGAGCCCGGAGGCAGGCAGAGCCGTGCCAGGGCAGGGAATGAGCCCGGAGGCAGGCAGAGCCGTGCCAGGGCAGGGAATGAGCCCGGAGGCAGGCAGAGCCGTGCCAGGGCAGGGAATGAGCCCGGAGGCAGGCAGAGCCGTGCCAGGGCAGGGAATGAGCCCGGAGGCAGGCAGAGCCGTGCCAGGGCAGGGAACGAGCCCGAAGGCAGGCAGAGCCGTGTCTGCCAGGGCAGGGAACGAGCCCGAAGGCAGGCAGAGCTGTGGCTAGCGAGAGGAGCTCAGCTGCTGCTCCTCGGCTCCTTGCCGGGAGGGAAGAGCTCGTCCCAGAGCAGCCACATCCCCTCCGTGTGCCCCTTGCCCTGTGCTCCCCCGACAGCCTCCTGCTGCTTGCTCACCGTTGGAGCAGAGCCCTGGCCAGGTTAGTGCATCCCAGCCCGGGAGGAGGCACCCAGCGCCCAGGGGGGGTCTGGGGCCCGGGGGGGAGGGTCTGGCTGTGGGGCAGCAGGATGCTCCCTGCCCCCTGTGCTGGCCATGCTCCAGCAGGAATGGATGGTGTGGGCAGCAAGGAGAGCTGGGCACAGCACTGCAGGTACAAGCCAAGCACACACATGCTGCCAGGGCAGATGCGAGGAGTGAGAGAAGGACCCAGCCTGGATCAAATGCCTCTTGCCCTGGCTCGTGGTGTCCATGCCCTGAGAAGCTGCTGGCTGCTTTGCTTCTGAGTATCTTTGTTTAGGTTGTTTTGAATGGGTTTGGATTAAAAAGCGTTTGGTCAGTGCCCTGCATGCCTAGAGGGGAGCTCTGCAAGCCAGGTGCCTGCTCGGGGAAAGGATTCCTCTGCAGGACTTCCCACCTGTTGGAAGAACACCAATGGCACCTGCAGCAGGAGGCTTTCCTCTCTCATTCCCAGTGTCTGCTGGGCTTTGGAGGAGCTGCAGCCAGTCAGCCTCGGGTATATTTTATCTTCCTCTTGGTCAGACTCGTGTTTCAAAACCCATGTACTGCCCTTTCTCCATTGCAGCAAGAGCAGGTGTGATCCACAGGCACCAGTGCTGGACATGCTGCCCTTCCCAGAGCCAGCCTGGCACTTCCCAGTGCCCATGGCAGGAGTCAGGACTGGGCACAGTGGGCAGGATCTGGCCCAGGGTCATTTGCAGGCACATTGAAGTGCACCTGATGCTCCTCAAGCCCTCTCATCCCCAGCCAGGTACTGGGGCTCCCCTGTGTATGGATTAGCATCCCAAGTGCCATCCCAGTACCTCCTGCTCTGGTGCTGCCTCTGAGTCCTGCCCGTGGTGCAGGGCACCAGTTCTTGTGCTTCTGAGCTCATTCTTTCCATCAACATGAAAATGCTTTGTGGGTCCTGAGAGTTAATCACTATTGTATGGGGATAAAGAGGGCAGATCGGCTCTAATCCCCTCTAAATGGTCTCCAAATGAGGGCTCCAACAAAACTGATTCATGGCAG
Organism: Bucco capensis; assembly: GCA_013396975.1. Classification (NCBI taxonomy): domain Eukaryota; kingdom Metazoa; phylum Chordata; class Aves; order Piciformes; family Bucconidae; genus Bucco; species Bucco capensis. The sequence goes on along the minus strand of VWZO01020522.1, from coordinate 646,679 downwards.
ACATGATTCAACTGATTCAGTAGGTGAAGCTTTGCTGGGAGCCCAGGTACAGCCTCAGGGATGCTGCTCCAGCTCTCACAGAGCTCCTTGCTGCCACACTGCAATTCAACAGCAAACTCATTACTCCTGGCTTTGTTTTGGCCACAGGATTCCCTTTTTAAATGGATAATATTTCTGTTTCTTCCCTGCAGACCTTTCACTCAAGATCAGCTCACTGCTGGGACAGCAGTTCAGCTTCCCTTCCTAACCAAGCTCCATGTGCAGAGTGAGCAGCAGTGGATCCTCTGCCAGGGAAACACCACAGCCTGCAGGGAAGAGAAGCCCAAGAGTGTCCAGGACAAAGCCAGGCTATCCCACCCCATCCCATCCCCAGCCTGATTCCTGTGTCCCTCTTGCTGCTCATTCTGCTTCTGCTCAAGGATCATTTGCTGTGTTGCTGGTGTCTCTGGAGAGCTGATCCAGTGGGAGTGGTTTGATGGATGAATCCAGGTCAGCAGGTCCAAGCCTGACTGCCTGGGAGTTTGCTGTGCCACAGAGGCCAATAGTGTTATTAATGATAGAGATCCATCTCCAGGAGCAATGTGATGCATTAGGCTCCAGGGCTGTCCTGTGCCTGTGTTTGTTCTCAGGTGGAGGTGGCAGCAAAATCCATAGCTTGTGCTCACCAGGAGGGAGATAAGATGTCTGGGAGCCCTTCCCTGCTCAGGAGAGCTGTGCTGAGCTGTGCTGTGTGTGCCCTGCTCTGTGCTGCTGGTGCTTGTGGGGATCCTCATCCTCCTCCCCAGCTCTGCCTGGAGGGAGCTGGAGAACTCAGCACCAAGTGCAACCTTCCTGGGATGCTCCTGCCCCAGGATTCAGCCTCAAGCCAGGCAGGAGACTCCTTTCTCCTTCTTGGGGCTGAGCTCCCTCACCTCTAGCACAATGCCATGGCTGAGAACACCTCGGAGCAGCTCTGCTCACAGTCCCAGAACTATTGCCCAGAGCTGCTCAGGGTTGCTGAGCTGGGGCAGCTGGAAGTGCATTTGCCAGGAGAGCTGGGGCAGCCCCAACTGCACAGCACTGTGAGCCAGGGAGGTGAGGAATGGCTCTGGTAAGGGAAGCCTCAGCTCCCTGAGGGGCTGCTAAACGGCTCTGGTGTGGCTGGCAAGGGCAGGCAGGAGCCCAAACCACAGCTACTGAGCAGCAGGAGGTGGAATCCTTGGGATCCCAAGCAGGCAGCATGCAACTGCTGAACAAAGCCACCAGAGAGGAGAACCTGCTTGGGAAGAGCTCACTGGTGGTGCCTCTCGTCACTGTCACCTGAGGGGATCACAGGGATGCATCCAGAAGAGCTCAGGCTGTGGTCCCAGCAAGGACAAACCTCCTCCTCCTGAGGACAGACCTCACAGAGCCTCTGCAGGCTCACTGCCTGGGAACTGTCTCATGGAGAGGGATGCCTCCAGGCTTTGGAGAGGATGTGCCTTGGTGATGCTCATGGGTTCTCTGGGCTGCTGGGCTCCATCCAGAGCTGCTGAGGGACCCTCTGTACACAGCTACATGTGTGAGCACACGTGTGCCATGTGCAGCTCCACACAGCCTTGTTCCTGCTCCTGGTGAGCATCTCCCTGTGCCCAGCAGCCAGGGAGCTGTGCAGGGAGTGTTTGTGCTTCCTGCTGCCCTTGTTTCCCCAGCAGACCTTGGTGGGCATTCCCTGCCTAATCACTCCTGTTCTCCCATTTGTATCTTTCCTCCAAGGATCCTGCAGGAAAGCTGGAGGGAAGTCAAGGCCAGAGCATCCTCCAGCCAGGCAGCTGCCACCAGGCTCTCTCATAATCCCTGCAGCCACACTCTCTAACCCTGTAATTAGATGCTTAGGCTCTGATTGCCCCATTGTCCACCGGATGGCTTTAATCATCCTTTTCTCCTACAGCAGCAATTTGGTTCCAATTAATTATTTCAGTTTGAGCAGCAATAGCTGGTTGAGTTGAGAGAGGAATTAAAAGGGGACAGAGGGATAATGAAGAGGGAGCTAACGAGGGAGACATGGCTTGTGCTCAGCCCTGCCTCTCCTCCAGGCTCTTCCTTGCTCCCCAGAGAGTTTTCTGGGGCTGGGAAATGTTCTCCTCGCACAGATGCTGCCTGGCAGAAAGCATTGCTTTCTCCAGGTATGTGGATCCAGCTCTGGAGGGAAGGAGAAGCAGCAGGCTGCTGGTGGGACCCCAGTGCCTGGCAGTGTCCCTGCTGGCTCTCTTGTGTCCATGCTGCCAGCTGTGCAGCATCTTCCCAGCCAGCTGCAGGGCAACACCTGCTGGTGTCCCTTCCCTGCCCAAAACATCTGCCTGCTTGCTAGGGAAGAGACACAAGCTCCCATCAGGGGCTCCTGCCCAGCCAAAGGCTCTGCTGGGCTGGGGGGGAGCTGGCAGCCAGCACATGAGTTTGGATCCATCCATGGCTCTTGGTACAGTGTGGAGAACCTCCCAGAGCCACAGCACCCCTGTGAGTGCAACTTACACACCTCTTGCCTCTGTTGCTGAGAGCTGGGGCTGTTAGGCTGGAGCAGAGCAGCCTGAGGGAGAGCTGAGCAATGCTGAGCAATCCTTACAGGGGCAGGAGGCTTTGTTCTGGGGTGCCCAGGGACAGCAGTAGAGATAATGGCACAAACTAGCAGCCAGCAAGTTCCACTGAACATCAGGAGGAATTCTTTCCTTGCAGGATGCTGGAGCCCTGGCCCAGGGAGCTGCTGGTGTCTCCATCCCTGGAGGGGTTTAAGAAGCATCTAGATTCTCTCCTTAGGGCCATGGCTTAGTATCCTGGGGGTGATAGGTGTGGTTGGACTTGATGATCTTAGAAATCTCTTCCAGCCTTCCTGATTCTGCGATCCTCCCCAGCCCCAGGACAGCTCAGGTGCTGGGCACTGGTGTGATGAACAGCTGGCATCTGGTGCTGCTTGCTGGGGTGCAGCTCCCTGTCTCTGGGGGTTCACAGAAGCAGCTGGCTGCTGGAGGGACCGGTGTGCCCTGTGTGATCGCATCCCTGTCCCGCTCGGGCAGGGCAAGGCAGCGCGGCTGCAGCATCGCTGCTCCCCGCTCGCAGTGCAGCTGTGCGGGCAGCCTTTGTGTGGGCTGGCAGCTGCCCAGGGCAGCCTGCCATCAGAGCAGCCTTTGTTGTGCTGCCGGAGGAGCTGGGCACACCACGATGGGTTTCCCCGGGGCCAGCACACCTTTGTTTCTCTGCTCTCCTCCTTCCCCCGGCAAGGGGAGGTTCCCCGGTGGAGCTGCGTGTTAGCTGCACGCAGGGGAAAAGCTTCCCGGAGCCCCGAGCCCCTGCTCAGGACCTGGGAGCATGGGTCTGGGCCAGCTCCAGCAGGCAGCAGCAGGGAGCTTTTCTTTCTCTCAAGCACTCCCCAGATGGATCTGAGACCTCCTTGCACATCAGATGTGGCATTTCGGAGCAAGCCTGTCCAAACAGCTGGATTGCAAGAGCCAGCAGCTGCCATCCCATTCCCTGAGTGAGGGGAGATCCCAAAGGCAGGAGCCTGGCCCAGCCCAGGGCTGCTGAGGGAGGCAGGGTGGAAGCCAGCTTGCTGCAGGCTCTGATGCCTTCATGGCAGTGTCTCTGCTTGCTTCCAGGGGAGCACAAAGCTTGGGGAGCATGGTGACATCTCCCTGCTTGCTGAAGTGTGTGTGTGTGTGTGTGCACACAGAGCTGTGCTGATGCAGCTTTAGTGCCTGCTTCCAGGCACCGTGCTCCTTGCCTCTGGTTGAGCTCCTCCTTGGACCTTCCCCAGGGTGTGGGAGGCAGCCAGGAGGGGACACAAAAGAGGACCCCAAAAAGGGGGCAATGGTGTGTCACTGCTGAGGTTCTGGTGCTCCTCAAGGCCTCCTTGTACCCTCGGAGCACAAACTGAGGCAGGAGGAGCAGGAGAGGATGGCTGGAGAGCAGGGAAGACTCTTAAAGGCAGAAGCTGCTTATCTTAGCCTTGCCCAGCAACAAAAGCCTTCAGGAGCATCCTGTCCTCTGATAAACACATCCTTGGAGGGCAGGAGGAGCCTGGCACCCTGTCCCCTGACTGCTGCTGCAGGGAGTTTATCAAGGAGGAGGAGGAGGAAGGTTTCCATCCCTGGGAGGAGCAGGTCAGTGTTCCCACAGGAGCAGGGCAGAGGCACCTGCAGGGCTCAGCTCCTCAGCAGCCCAAGGTGCTTCAAGTGACCAGCAGAGAGGAGCACCCATGCAGAGCAGGATTGGCTTGGCTTCCAGCTGAAGGCTCAGCCTGGACTGCCCATCTTGGAAAAGGAAAAAGGAGAAGCACAAGAAGGAGCTGACCCTGTTGGAGCAGGAGCAGAGGAGGCCTGAGAGCTGGAACCCCTCTGCTGTGAGAGATGGGATTGTTCAGCCTGGAGAAGAGAAAGCTCCAGGGAGACCTTGCTGTGGTCAGGAGGGAGCAGCACCAACTTGGCTTTGCATGAGGACAACTTCCCACCTGGAGAACAATCCCAGAAGGTAACAAGTGGCAGAGCTGCTGCTGTGGTGTGTCCTGGCCCTCTTTGATCCTCTGTAACTGGGAAATTCAGCAGATGAATGGCTTTCTGAAGCCTAAACCAGAGACTCTAGCTGGCACAAAGAGAAACAGCCTGTGGCAGAGCAGAAATCCTTTGTGCCAGTGTCAGTGAGGAGAGCAGAGGCAATAGGTGAGATTTCCTGCTGATCTGGTGCTGTGCTGAGGGAGCAGATCCATGAGCACTGATCCCACAGCAGCTCTCTCCTCTCAAACAAGGAGCAGGACACATAAACATCCCTGAAGAGCAGCAGCAGGCAGGGGGAGGGCAGGATCTTTGCCCTAGGGTAGCATGTTGTCCTGCCCCAGCCCTGCAGGGTCTTCCCAGCTTGGGGAGCACTCTGGCACTCCTGCTGCTCCCATCCCTTTCTCTGGAGAACTGCTTCAGCTCCCTCTCACTGATTCACCAGCCAGGGATCAATCCTGGTGGAAGGGCTTGAGCTCTGCCCTGGGTGCAGAAAGCAGGGGAAGATGCTCCCTCCATCACCATCAGCATCTGCATGAGTCCATGGCAAGTGATTAGGGCTGGAGGGGGAGAGGAAGAGGCAAGCACTTGTCCCTGCAGCCACTGCCCAGGTCTTCTTGCTGGTGGTGAAGAAGGCTGGTGGTTTGTAGCTGTCTCCAAACAATGCCCCACTACCTCCTGAAGTTGTCTGTTCATTTAGCAACGACCTAGAAACAAGCTGAAAAGAACCATGCCTGGAAAGGGAGCCAGCAGCCCCTGCCTGGGCAAATTCAGCTGAGCCAGGGGCAGGAGATGCCCAGGGCCAGAGGCCACAGCTGCAGCAGCATCCTAGGCAGAACCTGTGCAGCTGGGGAAACTCTTCCAGCAGTTCACTACCTCCTGAGCAGTGGGCAGGAGCTAGCAAGCAGGCAGAGCAGCCTGAGCCCATGGGTGAGATTTCCTTCTGAATGCAGGGCAGCCCTGGTAAATGCATAAAGCTTGGGAACATCTCCTGCCCTGCCCAGGAGCCCAGGGCTGTGGGGATGGAGTCATTGGCTGGATGCAGAGTGAAATCCAGGCTCAGCAATTCCATCCTGCAGTTGGCTGCCTTCCCAAAGGCAGCTGAGGGAAAGCAAGTGGGACTAGCTCTAAAACAGAGGGAAATGCTTGATCTTTCATCATTTTTTTGTTGCTGGTTTAGAGGGTAGGATTAAGCTCAGACTGAATAACCCCAAGTGCCTGCTCTGCCCTGCTCTGCTGGCTTTGTGTGATGCTGCTAATGCTGTGGAGAGGCACTGGCAGCCTGGAGGCAAGGCAGGGAATCTTCTCCTCCTCCCGAGCTCAGCTCTAGTGCTGGTTTGCTGCCTGATTCTTCAGGAGCCTTAGCAGATCTTGCTAGCTGCTCCCCAGCTCTCTTTGGAAGACAAGCTGGACTCTTTCCTTTAGCAGCTTCCAGCTTGGTGGGTTGTGGGTTTTGCTCCTAGTGAAGGATGCTCCAGAGATGTGCCTGCTCCTCACTGACACAGGCAGCCCAGTTGGTTTATCAGAGGCATTGTTTTCCTGAGCAAGCTCTGCCTGCTCAGTACCTTTCCACCTCTTCCCACCAGCTGAGCTATTTTTAAACCCTGTAAATAAAGCCTCTAGAAGGAAGGAGGAGAGGAGCCTCTGAGCAGGGTAACACACAGAGGCTCTGTGTCAGACAAGACTCTTTTCCCTTGGCTCTCAGCTCCTTTGGATTCATCTGTGGGGCTGCTGGCAGTGTCTGCATGCAAACAGCTCCTGAGGGCAGGCTCTCCACCTTCCTCACCTCAAAAAAAAAACCCCAGCCCCTGGCTTTATTTTCCCCAAACATCAAGCAGAAAGTGTTTGCCAGCTCCACACTGGAGCCTTCCTTTTGCATGAAGCCTGGAGAGCAAAGAGCAGCAAAGGGGCAAATGGGCAATGCCAAGTGATGCCAGCTGGCTTTGAGCTGTTTTCTGCCAGTCCATCTTGCCATGAAAATCCTAATTAAAAGCTAATGGAGACCTGAAAAGAGGAGGATTCCTGTGTGTGCCAGGCTGGCAGGGTGCAGGTGGTGACTGCTTGTTGCTGGGAAGAGGTATTTGGGGATCAGTGCCCAGGAGGGCATGTTTACTGAGTGGTGAAAGTGTAACAGCACAGAGCCAGCGTGGGCAGCTGCCTGAGGGCAGCTTGTGTGCCCTTGAGTGCCTGTCCCCATCATCTCTAATGTCAGCTATGGCCACAATGCTCTGCAGCTGCTCAGAGCAGAGAGCAAGAAGGTGCTGAGAGTCTAAGCCCAGTGCTAAGAGCACCAAACCCAACACTCCCCACAGCCAGGGCTGCTGCCAGCACCCTTGCCAGGGCTGAACTTCAACCTCCTCTTTCTTCCTGAGCAAAATGTTCTTTCCCCTTGGAGGGTGCTTGGATTTTTCTAGTGCATCCAGGAGTCCCCCAGCCAGTTCCGTGGCTGAAAGGAAGTGTTGCTGTGAGGCTGGAAGAGGCAGGATTGTCCTGTGGATGCTCCAGGAGTTGGTAAGGAGCAGAGGGGGTTAATGGCTGAATGGAAATGTTGCTGTGAGGCTGGAAGAGGCAGGATTGTCCTGTGGATGCTCCAGGAGTTGGTAAGGAGCAGAGGGGGTTAATAGCTGAAAGGAAGTGTTCCTGTGAAGCTGGGAGAGGCAGGATTGTCCTATGGGTGCTCCAGGAGTTGGTAAGGAGGTTAAAGGCTGAAAGGAAGTGTTCCTGTGAGGCTGGGAGAGGCAGGATTGTCCTGTGGATGCTCCAGGAGCTGGTAAGGAGGTTAAAGGCTGAAAGGAAGTGTTCCTGTGAGGCTGGGAGAGGCAGGATTGTCCTGTGGATGCTCCAGGAGCTGGTAAGGAGGTTAAAGGCTGAAAGGAAGTGTTCCTGTGAGGCTGGGAGAGGCAGGATTGTCCTGTGGATGCTCCAGGAGTTGGTAAGGAGGTTAAAGGCTGAAAGGAAGTGTTCCTGTGAGGCTGGGAGAGGCAGGATTGTCCTGTGGATGCTCCAGGAGCTGGTAAGGAG
>VWZO01020522.1:593112-635289 GCA_013396975.1 Bucco capensis | reverse complement strand
TGCAGAGATCCCAAAGGCACCTGGAGCAAGCTGCTGGGGGGGAGCCTGCGCTGGGTGATCCCCAGAGCTCTCTCCAGTTCCGGGCCTGTCCCTCTTCCCTCAGCTGTCCCCGCGGCGCCATGTCGGGTGCCGCTCGGCGCCCCGGAAGCGCTGCTGTGGGCGGCAGTTCCCTTCCCGTGCGGCGGGGCCGGACCCGGCCGGGTTAGGAGGCAGGAAATGGCGGCGGTGCTGCAGCAGCAGCTGCCGGGCCCTCCCGCTCCGCAGTGCCGGGCCCAGGCCGCCTAGAGCCGCCGAGCCAGCGCCGGGCCCGGGCCGCAGCCTCAGCCGGGCCGGACTCCGAGCACTTTACATACATGAGGTAGCGGGGCCGAGCCGGGGGAGGAGGGAGGAGCGGCTGCGGGGGCCCGTTGGCCGCGGGCAGGGGAGGGGCCGGGCGGCGGGGGAGCTCCCGCTCGGCGCCCCGGGGAGCGGCGGGGAGCGCTCGGTGCCTTCTCCGGGCCAGGAGGATGAGGCGGGGGCTGCGGCAGGCAGGCAGGCTCCCCGCGGGCTCGGTGCCCGCCCGGGCGGCAGGGAGGGAGGGCTTGGCCCCGGAGGCGTTTTCCCTAGAGAAGCGTTTTCCCGGTGGAGCTGAGCTTTGAGCTGCCCGGCTCGGTATTGTTTGCTCGTGCGGGGCTGGCAGCCCTTGGTAGCGGCCGATGGCTGGGGGCTGGCTGCTGGGCGATCAGCATCTCTGGAGGGTGAAGTGATGCAGCAGAATCGTTCTCCTGCCAGGGCTCGGGAGGCTTGAGCGGAGGCTGTGTGCTGGCCAGGGGTAGCTGGCTCTGCCTGGGCTCGGCTGGCCCTGGCTAAACAGATCCCTGGCTTCCTTGGCAATCTGCGGGCTCCCCGCTCCCTCCTGACACATCCACATAGGGAGGCCAGCGTGCCTCTTAGCCCGGCTCCTGCTCTAGTCCTCACTTGGTGCTGCATTGCTGTTGACATGGAAACCAACACCACTTTCTGTTCCAGAGAATTGGAAGCTAAAGCTACCAAAGAAGTCGCAAGAAAACTAAGCAGGTAAGATCCTCATTTCCATTCATTCCTCCAGCTGGGAGCACGAGTTGGCCTTGGGCTAGGAATCGTTGTGGGCTTTATCTGGAGCTTTCATCTCCTGTTAATTGTAAGGATTAAAAAAAAAGGAACCTTGAATTTGGAAGTGTTCTCTCTTGCCTAGAGAAGTCTGAATTCATTCTGTCGACTCAGCCTCTTTGGAGCATGGTTTCTTCTGCATAACAACAATACCAGCTTGTACAATAGAGTTTCTTTAGTGGTAGCTTTGGAAGAGGAGAAATAACTTTTCTGCCCTGAGCTGTAATACCTAACAAGAACTAAAAAAACAGATGAAAGTTTAGTTGGTTTTTATCCTGTACAATTCAGGCATATAGTGTGGGGAGGCAAGAAATAGTTGGTTTGGGCAAGAATGTTGCTTTGAATTCAAACTGTGTATTGCTATATAACTACTAGGGTTTTGCCTCTTTCTCTGTGCAGGGTTAAAGAAAGATGGTGAGTTTGCCATTAGCAGAGAGTTGGATTTGGAGAGTTGGTTTGGTTTTTTCAGTGCCTTAGCTGGAGTGAAGAGTCAATAGTTCTGTTAAGAATTCTGTGTCAGGCCCACAGATCACTCCTGTATGTAAGAAGTTATCTCTTCTGCACCACTGATTCTTAGCACAGTGACTCTCTTACAAATATCTGACTCTTTCTGTCGTTTACATTCTTTGCTTTTGGCTTCTGTCCTGCTTGCTTTTTGTGTTCTTTTCCAATGAGACTACAAAGGGACTGCAGCTAGCCAGCTTCTAAAGGGACTCCTGCAAGGGCCATTGGAGATGTGCTGAAACCCTGACTCTGTGGAATATTAGTGTCTACTCCCTTGTTTGGAATCAATCTCCAGCTTCCAGCTGGATTTATGATTACACAGTGAAAACTGATTGGCTTTCCCCTGCTCTCAGTCTGTGTCTTCCTTGCTTTTGGTGATTTGAGGAGTAATTGTGTTCCGTGTTGTTGTTGAAACACAGAGAACCTTTAAGATGCAGCATATTGCTTTTAAATACAGTTTTAGGCTCACTGTTCAGTGCAGTTTACTGGAAGAGAATGGTCTCACACAGAAAGTACCAAAATGCTGTGCCACAAGCACAGCTCCATGCCATGATTGGCCTTGTCAGTGCATCCTTGATGCCAGAAGCTCCTTCAGACTGTTGTTTAGATGGGCAGAGTGCAAAGCTCAGAACAGCATTCTGGGGCAAGTGTCAGTAAGTCAGTAGATGCTCACATTTGGATGACCTTAAGAGAGCTCTGTGCACAGGGTGACAAGAAGTGAAAGTAAACAGAAGTGCCTGAACTCTGGGCTTGGGGCTAGGGAGAGAGCAAAGGTGACTGATAAATTCTGATGTGGAAGGGGTCTCTGTGTTTCCTGCCACAGAGGTGTGTGGTTTACTCATTTGAGGTTCAGAACTGGCTTTAAGTGAACATTGAGCAGTTGTTCTCAGAAACCTGTGTGCTTTATGTTTGGTGAGGGAGTTTTAACCATGTGAGCGTGTGGCCTGCCTGATGGTTTTGCTGCTGGAGAGCTCAGCAGATAGGCCTCATTCTTGCTCTAATGTCATTATTTACAATCTTATTAAATCTGCAGTGACCTAGTCCGATTGGAAAAGAGCAAATCTCTTCTCCTGGGGAAGGTAAAGAGAACTCTGCTGCAGATCTTCTTCTTCTGAGGTTGCAGAGTGGCTATGTGGAGTGTAAACTCCAGGGGAGGTGGCACTGCTCTTGTACCTTCTGCAGTCACCTTTGGAGCTGATGCTTGGAAATGAGTGGCTAGCAAATCATTCCTTTTTATCTTGCTAGGAATATTGGCCTAGGCTGTGGGTTTGTGATAGGATAAGTAGTAGAGCTTTTACTAGAGCTTGCTTATCCAGTTGGAGTGATTACTGGTTTACACTCTGGATTAGCAGCGTGGCTCAGCTGGCCTTGGGGACAAGAAGCTGCACTTGATCTCAGTTCTCTTTAGCACACAGACATGCCTAGGCCTAGGCAGCTGTTCCTGGTCTCTAAGTCCAGCCAGTCTAGTGCACACTGTTTGTTGTTGGGGGATGTGACAAGGTAAATGTCACTTGTTCGGTCAACTGCTGAAGCAGAGCTGCAGCAATGGGAGAGTTCAGCTTGGGTCAGATCAGGACCAGTGAAAGAGTCACCATTTAGTTCTTCTGATGGAAGCAATAACTTGTGAATTCTCTTGGGTAAACAGGGCTTTCCTGCCTCATTTATGTGGAACTGAGAGAAGGTAAATATCTGAAATATGCTTGCACTTGCTGTTTGCCAAACCCAGGAGTTTTGGCTCTCCTTTCACAAGCATGCACAGAGAGGGAAGGTTCACCCAGTGCTCTTCTTCCTCTGTGTTCTGCTCCACAGAGTCCATCAGCATTGGCTGCAGACTGTCCATCTTCTGGGAGAGCAAACCTTTTACTAAACCATGTCTTGGTTCTCTTCAGTTCCTACGGGGCTATTGAATTGGTTTGATTGCTCATCCACATTTCCATGAGGCTTTCCTGGTTTGCTGTAGGAGCAGAATGAGCTGGAGAGATGGAGTTGTTCCTGGTGATGTTTAAGCACTTGATTTTTCTGCTGGGTTTTTAGGGGTTATCATTTTCTTTTTTCCTGATAAACTTCTCAGGGAAGACTGCTGCTGCCAAGTGGGAAGGGTTTGTTGCAAAGAGACAACATCCTATTTGTACTTTGGAGATACTTAGGCAAAATGGATGCATTTGTTTCTCATCTGCACACACTTTTTGATGTGCATAGCTGTCAGGTTGTCCCCTTAAGGTAACTTGCCTTTCCCTTTTCTTTTGCTAGTGGTAGAGCAGTGCACTTCTCAGCTTTGCCTTAGGAAGAGTGAAGCAGTCTGGAGTGGCAGTGTTGTTCTGCTGGACTTGGCCAGTCCTTTGGGTATCAGATCTCCTGTGTGAGCAGTGTGATTATGGAGCAGCAGTTGAGTCTATCTGCCTCACCCCCTGGGTGTTCAGTGCAGATAGGGATTGTTTAGTGCTGCTGCTGGAGCCTTGTGTTGATAAACCTCTTGGGAAAGAGATTCCTCTCTTGTGTGTAGCGCTGAGCTTCTCAGCTGAAGCTTCAAGGGGAAGCTAAGCCCAGTGTGATGCCAGGAGCAGGGCAGAGGTGTAGTGCTTGTGAGCTGAGCAAGAACTGGGGACTGCATGCCAAGCAGTGCTACACATGGTAGCTGGAGTTCTGTCACTTCACTGCCAGGCTGAGGATCTAAAGACTTGAGGCATTTAAAAGCCAACCAAAAACCAGAAAGTAGCTGGCACATTCACTAGTTAACTATTCATTGAAGCAATTGTCTCAGTTTTTAGCTTGGCAGCACCTCTTCTCTATGTTAATAGCTGGAGAGAACTAAGAGGCACACACAACATCTGCAAAGTTGTGGTTTGGTTTGGCTCTCAGTGCCTGAGGCTTTTCTGTGCTGCTGTGGAACATGCTGAGTGCTTGGAGTTGCCAGAGTGTCTCCTTCTGAGGCACTGGTGGGTTTGGTTGGGCCTTTTGGTTCACTTCCAAACCCTGCTTTCTGCTCCCTCAGCTTGCAGAGTGCTCTTTGGGGTCTGCTCTGTTATTTTGTGGGGAGCACTGATGAAGGGACTGGGGGCTCTGGTTTTAATCAGAGTACACATTTCATAATTGATTGCTGTGTAATGATGGTTTAGTTAAAGCTAGGCACTGTGTTCTTGTGGAAGCTGAGAAATCACTTTTATTGGCAGCTGTGGCCAGTTGCATCATCTCAAAACATTGAAGCACTAAGGTCAGTCCACAGAAGAATGAACCCAAACTGGCAGTGTGTTTGGAGATCTGGGTGGAATCTCAGAGATAGGTTGAATACACAGAGTGTGCCTTCAGTGGCTGCAGAGCTGCAAGAGATCTTGCCATTCCAGAGCCTTCCAGGGAGCTCTCTGGCACTGCTGCACCTGTAGCATTGCAAGTTAATGTGTAACCAGGAGGGAAGCAAATGGAGAGCAGGAATTCATTCTTGACTTTCCTTCCAAATCCTGTTCCATAGTTCTCACTGGAAATGGTAGAGTGGACTCAAAAAGCCACTAGGTGTAATCACTTCTAGTTCTTGCTCCCTGGAGTATATGGGTAGAAGGTCAAAATGCACACTTACTAGCATCAGTGAGTAGCCCAGGGCCACTTGCTGTCCTGTGTCCAGGCACAAAGGGCTTGCCCTGGGTGACCTGTGCATCTGCAGCCCTGGGGAGGCAGCTGGGACCCTTGGTGCTGCAGTGGGGGAGGCAGAGGATGCAGTTGTGCAGCGGAGCTGGTTGGGATTTGGGAAGTGCTGGGAAGTGCCAGGAATGGGGAGCAGAGACCTGCCTCTGTGCAATTTGCTGTGTGCAAGTAATATTTGCTTTCACTCAGAGATAAATGCTGAGTTCAGGTCCTAATAAGGGAGTGCTGTGTCTTAGCTCTTAATTTGTGTCAGACTTCTTCTCCTAACCATCATTTCCTCAGTGAGGTGACTGGCATTGTAATTTCCTTGTGGCATAACATGCTTCCCTTTTGTGTATGATAACAGCAGAGATACCATGCTGCATAAACACTAATTATTGCAGCCTCAGTGCATCTTCCAGGCAGAATATGGGTGCACCTGATTCTCTAGCACAAAAAGAAGAGGTTAAAATAGATCTGTTTCAGCCCAGGTATTTTTACAAAGCCAAGCTGGAGCTGTTGAAATTAAAGATGACTAGAAGTCCTTTCAAGAATGAAAGCAATAAGTGCAATCTGATTAGATATAAATATTGCCTGACGTGTTCACATGGTGAGCATGACAGCTTTTTTCCAGTTCAGAAGCCAAACTGAGCCACACACAAGTAGAACTATCACTGTCACAACTTAAGACAAAGAGATAGTGCTGCATGCTGAGTGCAGAAGGGAGAAGATAAGCTATTCCTTCTTTGATGGGGTGGGATTGTGATAGTCATGAAGTGACAGACTTCAGAGGAAAAATCACCCAGGATCTCAAGGCACTTGTAGCTGTCCTGGAAGATGAAAAAGTACTTTTACTGCTTTTTAAATAGCTTAATTGAGGAAAGTGCTTTGCTGCTTTGTTGTTTTTTCCCCCCTTATACAAACAAGACTTGTGCTGAGGTACACAACGCTGGAGGAGAAAAGAGAATTTTACAGTAAATACTGGTAAATATTTCTCTGCCAGTCTGTTAAAAATGGTGCAGGTGACAGCAGCTCCTACTTGGATGTTTGTGGAGCCTCTCCTGGGATCCAGATCCATTTCCATTGGGTCTTGCTTCACCTCTCCAGTGAAGCTGTTTCCCTGGAGGCCTCTGCTGGGCTATTTTCTGTTCAACTGAGCTCAGTTGAAAAAGAAGGTCTGCATTTCTGCTCAGAGCATTTAACCTTGAGCAGGCTGATCCAATTATACAGGCAGGAGAGGAAACTCCCTGTGCTTGTGTTTTAGTGGAAGCTGGGTGGCTGAGAGGGAGAATCCCAGAGCTCAGTTTGTGTGGCAGCTGGAATCCTCAGGCCTTGCCTTGCCCTTGGCCAGCTGAGGCAGCAGGCATGCTGCTCCCTTGCACCCTGCCAGGCCCATGGCTTAACGTGCCCAGCCACAGCTCTGCTTCATGGCTTTCTGCCTCTGCTGTGAGGCTGCATTGGCTGCTGGAGCTGCTGCCAGGCTGCCCACAAGGAATAATACAGCAGGAGCTGGGCAAGCTGGAGGTGAGAAATGGGACCTGCTGCCTGAGCCTTGTGTTTCTCCAGGAGCAGCATGAAAAATGGAGCTTGTTTGCTCTCTGTGCTGCTGGAGGCTGGGCTCTGCTGCACAAATCCTCTCATGTGCTGTCTGCCAAGAGGAATGTGTTCAGAGCAAGGGAACTTGTGCTGTCCGAGATGGAAACTGAGCAGCTCTGCTTTGGCCTGGGATGACTTCCCAGGCCAAGCTGAGTTGGTGTTTCAGCTTGATGTTTATGGAGGAGGCTGGTGGAACCAGGACTGCCTTGACAGATTGGTTTTCAGGGGACAACATGGGCAGCAAGGGCTTTCCTCTTGTTGTTACTTAATTGTGCAGTGTTAGTTTTGCTTTCCAGTCACTGGGATTGATCCTTCTAATGTTTTGTTGGGGTTTTTTTGTCTTCTCAAAACTTGTCATGAACTACATGGAGCTAATGTTTTGCAGGGGTTGCCTAGGGCCCTGGCACTAAGCACAGGGAGAGGTCTTGATGTGCTCTTGGCTGGCTTTGTCATCTAAAATCTGCTTTTCTCTTAAATACATGAAAGCAGAGTGATCACAGTGTCATAATTGAGAAGCTTGATTGTTGCTCTGTGGAACAAGCCAAGTGATCCTGTGGCAGAACATTCCAGAGGTATTGCTCTGTTAGTTGTTAGCATCTGTATGCTAAAAATAAACTGTCATCTTGTAGATGTAGCTGGAGCAGGATTCATCTGTTACCTTTTTTTTCCCTGAGAAAATAACTGCTTTGCATTCTGCTTGCTCCTGAAATGCTCTAGCTCTCTTCTGAAAGCAGAATGGTTTCTCAGGTGCTGTAGTGTTTGGATGTGACACACAGAGATGTGTTAGACAAAACAAGGCCCTGGTGGAGACAGGATTAGGCCTTTCCAGTTGGATTGGATGTCTCTTCTCCTCAGTGCTACTTGAGGAAATACTGTCCTCCTGAAGAGCAAAGCAGTGGCTCTGCTTTGTGTGGAAGTCCACTGCAAGTGGATTGTGTATTCTCTCAAGAGTCAAGTGTGACACAAGAGATGCTAGATCCTCCTGACCCTGCTGCCTTGCATGTCTGCAGTGCTCCCTGCTCTCTGTGCTCTCCACCTTCTCCCTCTTCACTTGCCTGTGCTAAAGTCTGTGTGCAAACAGCAGCATCTGGGCAGTGCTGCTGCTGAGCTCTTAGGGGAACGTTTAGGTTTTGTTCTCCCTCCTGGCACTCACTGAAGCTCTGCCCATGCTCTCCAGGCCAGCTTCCTGCTAGCTGTGTGTCCTTTCTGTCAGCAGTCCCATCCCCTCAGGCACACAGGAGCTGGGTTAGGGGCAGTGTGGGCTGCCCCTAGGCAGAAGGGGGGGTGGGAGATCAGGGAGCTGCTGCACGTTGATGCCAGAGGGTGGGTGTGTGGCTGGAGGAGCTCAGCAGCCTCAGCCCAGTGTAGGAAACGGGATGTGTGTGGCCGTGGGGAGGCGTGGGTGGGAGAGAACAGGCACAGACACCCACAGCAGCAGGTAGAGGTTTAGTAAGAGCTGAGTTTGTGCTGCCTTTGGAATCAAGGCAGTGCCTGAGCCTTCACTGTAAGCTTTGGGAAGGAGCAAATCATGCTGGGAGCTTGACACTGCCTCTGCTCTTCAGGTCGTGTCACTTGTGACTTGCAGTGGAAGTGCAGAGTCCCTGCAGAAATGTGATCCAATTAGAACTCAAATCCCCCAGTTCCTTTTGTGGCACTCTGAAAGAATTGCTCTAAAATGACTCTGAAGTGTGTCCAGATTGTATTGTGGGAGAGTTAATTACAAACTGTGTGGTTCAGGGATTTAGTGCAAGAAGAGGAAGAACAGTTGATGGAAGAAAGGAAAAAGAGAAAAGAAGACAAGAAGAAGAAGGAAGCTGCTCAAAAAAAGGTATGTTGAGCATGAAAAACAAAACCCCGTGCTGTGGGTCACTTTTGTTTCCTCTCTAGTAAATGCTGATTTAGCTGTTGATACTCACAAGTGTTTCTAGGTAATGGAATCATTTAATCTCTAAATGTACCTCAGTTTTTGCTAAGGAATATAATGACATCATGGACTCCTCAACTGGCTTTGTGTCCTGTTCCTTCTGAGGTCACCATCCTTTTCCCTGACTGTCACCTGAAGTGGTTACAGATCTGGCATGTTCCTCACTCTTAGTGCATTTAGTAGTAGAATATAATTACCTTTTTCTTGTAAAGGGAGTGACTTCCAGCTATGTCCTTGCTTCACTGGATCTCCTTATCCTTCAGCACGGAGATGTGTCCTAAGACAATCTGTGTGCAGGATGGAAATGACAATATTGACAGCAGAGGAACATCAGAGAAATGCTTGTAAACCCTTGAGAATTGCTGTGTACTCTCAAGAGATGAATCCTGCCCATTGATTGAAATATTGAGCCTGAGCTGGAGAGGAGCTTGTGAAGCTCTTGTTG
Organism: Bucco capensis; assembly: GCA_013396975.1. Lineage (NCBI taxonomy): Eukaryota > Metazoa > Chordata > Aves > Piciformes > Bucconidae > Bucco > Bucco capensis. Next base: position 626,077 of record VWZO01020522.1, on the reverse strand, counting down.
AAGCCATCTCCATTTCAGGTGTCTCTGCTAAGTGCTGCTAGCAACCTGCCCTTGCTGAACAGTTTTTCTTGGAGTCCATTGACTCCAAAACCTTGTAGAGCCAAAACCTCACTAGTCTGCTCTGCCTGGGTGGGAAGAGGAATTTTTGAACCTCGTTTGAACTCATTTTCCTCTTGGAATTCCTTTTATAATCAACAGTTTTAGCAGGAAGGGAGCTACTTGTGGAATTTGAATCTCTGAAGTGCTTCTTCAGAGCTGACTTTCTCCTTCAGGAGTCAGTGTTTTCCTGAGGTTGCAAGTGAGTTTTGTGGCAGCAATGAAAGCAGAAGCACTTTTGGGAAGTGGAGAGCCCAGACCTTAGGCTGCAGTGGGAAGCTGTGGAGCAGCTGCTGGGCTGTCCCTCAGGAGCTGCAGAGCTTCAGGCTTCTCAGAGGAGCTGCAGTGAGACTTGGACCTCTCAGGAGCATCCTGATTTGTGTTCTCAACCAGAGGCTCTCTGGCAGCAACCTGAAAGCACTTACCCAGGCACCAAGTACTGATGTGTGTTGGAAGTCCCTAGCTGAAATAGGCTCAGTTCTTTTCTCTTACAGTCAGTGGCCTTCTCCTTCCTCACTGCTGATCTCTTTGGGTGCTGTGGATAGGCAGAAACAGCAAAAGAAATGGTGAAAAATCCCAAGTTGTCTCATTTTCCTGCTCGTGGGTCAAGTGCCAAGCTAATGAGTTGATTTTTAACTGACTGGGGGAGGAAGATCAGAGCCTGTCCAGAGTGATATGTACAGCAAGAACTGAAGAGGCATCGTGTCCTCATGCTGTGGAAGGAGAAGCTAATGCTGCTTGGGCTTTAGATGTACAGTTGGAACTCAGAGGAGTAGCAGAGCAGCAGCAGCAATCCCAGAGGCATGGCCTGAGCTTGCATCCTGCTGCTGAGCAGCTTTCCTGGGGCAGCAACTGTGGTATTGCATTGCCCTGCTAATGAGAGCAAGGACATGTGTTGTGGTTCAGAGACAGCTGCTGTGCAGACAGAGTGCACACAAAAACTGCCCAAAGACATTTTCTAACCTGCTTTGTTGAACAGAAAGCATCAGGAGAACTTGGGGTGCTAGGTAGTGGCCATTAAGAGGTGCCTTGTGGAGGAGGAGGAGGAGGAGGGCAGTGTTAGGGATGAGATAGGCAGAGCTGAAGAGGAGTGTGGGGTTTTCATAGCCTTGTGTGGGTGGCCAGGGGCTTTAGCTTTGCTTTCTTAATTGCAGTGTCTGGTGCACTGCTGTTAGTGGAGTGGCTTGTCTCCCAGAGAGACTTTGCAGGCAGCTCAGTCCTTAGCTGCTTTTAACTGTCTCTGAGAAATAACAAAAGAGAAGGTGATGCTGAAAGGTTCTGGGGAGCAAGAGGCTGCATTTGGAACTCTTGGACAGTAGAACTCCAGTGTTGGTGTGTGATCCTTGCCTTTGCCAGCTGAAGGAGTTGAAAAGGGGATTTCTGGGGATGTCCTCTGCTTCCCTGCAGAGCAGGGAGGCTACAGGCCTGAGGAGTGCTGTGTGAGTCTAGCCAAGGCTTACATCAGAGCAGGGAAGCAATCAGGTTTCCTTGTGTTCTCCTCATGGTTTTAGTTCCAGCCACAGCACATGTTTATTGCATCCTATGGACAGATGGAACAGCATCCTGAGAACAGGTTGTGTGCAGCTGCCAGAGTAGCCACACCAACCATGCTAAAGGTGCTAAGGGAGCAAACTCTGCTTTCAGATGGGCAGAGCTATGCTTTGTGCTCTGAGAGGTCTTGCCTGAAGGCAGTGTCAGTGTGTTAGAGGTGCACATCCATACAAGAAGTGCTTCTCTCTCCACTTGTATCCTATGCTGAAATGGGATTGCAGTAGCTCTCTCCTCTTGCCCTGTCACAGGGGAACCAGTTGAGGCTTCAAGCTCTTACACTGACTTTTTGCCTTCCCTTAAATGCCTGGCTACCTCCCTCTGCCCCTGCTCTGGACCTTGCTCCCAGGCACAGTTTTAACTCCCTTTAAACATCTTCATTTGCAAGTTCCATTCAGTCTGTTTCCTGTAGTTATCTTTCAAACGAGTGTTGTGTTCTCTAACACTGAAAGAGCTTTCCAGGCACAAGGAATAATAGGCATGGGCTGCTTGGAGAGACCCTTGTGAAGCAGAGAATTGAATGGCTTTCCAGCACTGGAGAGGAGGGCAGGCAGAAGCTGCTGCTGCTGCATGTGTACAGGTGGTTTTCTTCCTATCTGTACAAATCACTGACACTTGTTTTTTTCTTCTTGTTCTAGGCCATTGAACAAAAAATCAAAGGTAAGTTACTTTGGAGTTATTTCTGTTCTCTGTATTATTTCTGGTTGAAGATCTGTTGAATGCAATGGCCACCTGAAAGCTCTTTGAAACTTCAGTTGCACTTCTTCAGTGACCACCAGAGACTAGAGGAGTAGTGGCCAAGGGTTTATTCCAGGGCCTGGAGTCTCTGTTCTTCCTCCTTCCCAGGCTTAATTACTTAGCACCAGGCATGTACTTAGTAGCTGGAGTTCTTTTCCTTATTTGCCTTTCCCTTGCCCATTTTGGCTGTGTTTGAGCAGTGCACCAACACTTCAGGTGTGGCCATGTGGGGATCCACATTCGAAACTGGATTTCCAAATATTCCAAGTGCAGCTGGGCTTGGGAAGACTTGGTGGACAAGTCTTTGATCTGTGTAACTAATGAGTAGCTGTGCAGGGGCCATCCTGCCCAGCTAGCCAAGCTGGCTGTGTCTGGAAGCTGTGCTCTGGGGGTTCAGTTGGCAGTGGTCCTGAGGATTGATGAGCTTTAAGAGGATCTCCACCCACATTGGCTTCTCTGAAGGGGCAAGAAGATTCCTTTCCCTGCCTCCTTTAATTCCAACAGCTCATAACCTGTTAGTTGGGAAGTGGATAAGAATTGCCCAGGTGATGATGTGGAGTGCTGCTGAATCCCTGTTTTCTGGGAACATCTTGTTTAGTTTAAGACTTGCTGGAGCAGAGGTGGAAGCAGGAGCTCAGAAAGCCTGCATGGCAGAGATGCAATTGCTGTTGGGAACATCAGAAAGTGTTTGAAGTGCTCTCCTGGCATGGAGGGAGTCAACTGCTAGAGAACATCCTGCACTTGAGAAGAGGCAAAGAAAGAAATGGCAGTGTCCATGGAAGAAGCATCCTGGTTAGCATGTGGCTGAGATGGAGGAGGCAGGTTCTGGAAGAGGATTAGAATGAATAACTCCTCTTCCTCTGTTTGTAAAGCACCCTTTCTCACAGGATGGCTTTGGAAGTACACACACTGGCCTTGTTTCCTGGCTTCTAAGAGAAGGTACTAGATGGAATGAATTGTGGAAGGGTTTGGTTTTATTCTGAAGTCATCAAATAGACCTGCAAAGACAATGAAGAAGGCCAAGGGTAGAATACATGACACATCCTTTTGAAGTGACCAGTTGACCTGTGTCCTCAGGCTGCACTGGCACCCACACCTCACACGAGGGACAGGGCTGCCAAAGCCTCACAATAGCAGGAGGGCTGGAATTCTGCTTGGGTACCTGGTGGTCATCTTCACCTGGAAACAGAAAGTCTGTCTGTGGAAGGACAGAGGAAACCTTTTGTTTGTTTGGGTTTGTTCCTCATTGGTTTCATTCTCCCCTTGAAGCTGCCACTTTGCTGTTCCATTGTGAGTACAAGAGCCTTTCAGGGAGCTGAGCAGGAATGTGGAGTTGCCAGAGCAAGGCAGTCGTGCAGGAGAACAGGCAGTAGCAGGCTCAGGGACAGGAGGCTGGGCAGCAGTTCCTACCAGGACACAATTCCTTGCTGGGCTTGCCCCCAGCTCTGTCATTGTTTCAGCAGCTTCACCTGCTTGGCTTCAGGATGCAGATGAATGTTTCATTAGTTTCCAAGTTTCCATCACGTTATGTCTTCAATAATTCATCCTGTGCATGAGCTGAAGATAAAATACAAGACTATGGGATGCCTAAATTATTCACAGTCATGTTCCTTCCTTCAGAAGAGGAGCTGGTTAAGTGGTGGGGGCAGGCAGGGAGCTCCTTTCTTGGTTTTAAGCATAGTTTGGATGGCTCCAAAATGTCTTAGCTAAGGCAGAAGTTGCTTTTGTACCAGCTGAGGTAGCTAGCAGTGTGCATGGAGAATCAAGAGGAAGTTGTAGTGCTTGTTTCTTTCTTTTTCCCCTCCTGTTCAGGATTAGGAATGGCTGTAAGGATGATGCTAGTACTAGAAATGTTTCTGGTACAAGTAGCATTGTAGTTCTGTGGTATCATCATTAAAAATGCATGTATGGCATTCCTGTGGATTCCAAATAGCCTAACCTGTCTGGCTTTGTACATCTGGTTTGATGAAGAGAGGGCAGAGGAAGTTCCTAGGAGCTGAACAGGATTCAGTGGCTAAGTGGAAGGTTTCCCTAGTTGTGCAGGGACAAGTGCTCTTGGGCCAGCTATTTGGGGGGAAAATCAGGATAACTTGAAAGTCTCTTTTTTTTTTTGGTGGAGAGCTGTAGAATGATGAGTTGGTGTATTCCTTCTGGCTTGGGAATACATGTGTTCTTGCTGTGTTTCCTGTCAGTGCTAGTAAAGACAGACAAATCAATCCATTTACTCTGCACTTCTCCTACAGCAGGGCTCTGCCAACCCCACTGTGGCCATGAGCAGCTCCTGATAAGCCAAGCACTAAAGTAAAGGCAGGTTAAGAGGGATGCTGCACTTGGGAGGGCTCTGCTCACTCCAGCTGCTGCTCAGTGGGGTTTGCTTAGGAGGGGAAAGCTCTTCTTGCAGACACATGTGTGTACCTCAAGCCCTAGCCAAGTGCCTTCTCACATGGGGCCAGGAATGCTGCTGGTGGTGCCAGTGTTGTGCTGAGCTCCTCTGGATGGCTTTGTGCTTTACAGCCCAAGCTGGAGCTGGAAACATCTGTCAGTCTTCAGGCCTGAGTTACCCTGCTTGAAGGCAGAAAGCTCCAGTTGTGCTGCAGAGCAGACTCCACTTGGAGTCAGCCCCTGCAACAGAAAGGGCTTTAAAAAGAGCTGGGTGTGGAGCTGAGAGCTTTGACTCATGTTTCCCACCTTGGAAACTTCCTATTCATTTTCTTCTCTCTGAAGCAGAGTTGCCCAGAGACACTAACTCTTCTGTGCTTTGTCAGCTTGGTTTTGCTGCTTTGGGTTGTGTTTTTTTTTCCTCTGCTTTTCCTGATTGGAATAACAGTTCTGTTAGCTTTTCAATCAAAGGCAAGGCGGATCCCTGCTGCTGGCAGGCTGAGGCTGCCTGTAGCAAAGGCAGGCAGCTTACCTTTGTGTGGCTCTGGAGGGGTTAATGAATTGGCAAACAGTTAGATATTTTCCAGATCAGCTCGCTGAGCTTACAGCTGCGGCCATTTTTCCAGCAGGAAAATTCTAGCACTAGCTGCTGGCTGTGTGAGGCTGCAGAGGCAGCCTGCCTCCCTGTGCCCTGCAGCATTCCAGCACTGACAAGTGCTGCGGGGAGAGGCAGCCCCAGGCGCAGGGAACGGGGCAGCCCCGGCGGCAGCAGCAGCAGCCGGGAGAGCTCTTCCCCTGGCAGCCTGCTGCTGTCCTTCTCGTGCGAGCCGAGCCGAGCCGAGCCGAGCCGAGCGCTCCACGCCGCTTTGCTGCGGCCGAACGAGTGTTTTCCATCGGCACCAAAGTTGTTGCAGCAGCTGCTGCCATTCCTGCGAGCAGGGGGAGCGAGGCCTGGGCCCCTGCTCCAGGAGGAGTTGGCAGGCAGCTCCTGGAGCAGTAAAATGACACCATGCTGCTCCTCCATTTTCTAATGAAATCCGCAGAGTGGGAAAGCAACACAAGTTGGAAGCGTCTTGCTTTGGAATCTCTGTCTCCAAGCTGGAAGTCCACCACCTCTGCTGCTTTGGAGCTTCTCAGCAGGTTTGTGCTTTAGCAAAATGTGTCCTTTGTAGTGCTTGTTGCTGTGGACTTGCTGTTCCTAGGCAAGGGAAGGGGCTGGGAGGCTCTCGGGGCTGCCTGTGCCTTAACACGAGTGCCAGTCCATTGCTGGGCTCCAGCACAAACTTGGGTTAAGCAAGTTGTTTAGAGCAAAGAACTAAGAGAATGATTTCGGGCTGCTGGAATTTCTAGTGGCCACGTTGGGATATTAATGTATTCTTTAGTCTTCTGAGAAGTGGCAGGTCAGGAAACGTTGGGTGGGATCAATTTTACAGCTTAAAACTTCCTCTGTGGTACTCAGGGAAGCAAGGGCGAGGGAATTCTGTGGCACTGTGGTAATTTCAGTTTGGAATGAAGATATAAATATCAACTCTTGAGATTCTTTGGTGTAACTGTATGATCTGATCCATTTCTGGTTAGTTTGCTGGTAAGAGTAGAAAGAATTAGCCAGGTTTGCTAAGGAAATGAGTGCCTAGAACATGAGCAGTACTTGCCTAAGCTGTGCAGCCTTGTTTGTGTGGGAGCTTTAGGGGCTGCCTTGGCACAAAGTGCCTTGTTTATTAGCTGCACTTTTGTGGAGTCACAAGTGATTCAATTACCTGCAGGTCCTTTGGAGTCTGTTACAATACACACTTTGTCTTGAAGCAGCTTTAATTAGGGAAGCAAATATTGGTGTTGCTGCTTTGCAGTACTGCCCTAAGCATGCTCCTTACAACTCTGTTGGGATGTCTGGTGGCATGTCACAGAAATGATGTTACTTCTGTCTGAGAGGAGGAATTGTCCATGCATGGAAATAGAGTGTAGGAGAACTGGCTCTGTGTCACAGGCCTTGGTATGGGGTGGTGATGTTGGATAAGAAATCCCTTGAAACAAGGTGTGCTCTCCACTGAAGCTGCCAGTCAAGTCCAGCAAAGCTCAAGTAGAGTGTGCAGAAGGCTGCAGGGTGTCTGTGCCTGCCTGCTGCCATTGCTCTGGGGCTGGAGAGCCACACACTGGCTGCAAGCAGTGGCTGTGTCCTGTGTGTGTCCCTCAGCTGGGGCTGAACCCTGCTTTCCAGTGTCACGAGTGGGAAGCAGTCACAGCAGAAGGCACAGTGACAGAGCACAAGGTGAAGATTGGGGCAGATGGTGGTGTGCAAAGGAGTTCTGTTCCCTCTCACAGCTTGTTGCAGTACCTAGGCCACAGAATTGTGCTAAGTGCTTGTGCATTAACTTGTTGACAAATTCTTCGCTCTTTGCTCAAATTGGCTCCCCAAAGGCTTAGTCATTGTCAGCTAATTATTTTTAAACCGAGGCCTAAATGGAAATAGATTTCATTCAGGCTTCTTTGTATTGGTGAAATTGAGTTTTGGTCATGATTTGTTGTTGCTCTGTGTGCACCAAAGCATGGTGCAAGGAAAATCTGAGCTGAGTGAGCTACTGCTTTAATACAGGTAGCACCTTCAACTGATGGAATCTTGGATGCTGGTGGTGATTTTTATCAACCTGCCAGTTTAATAGCTTTGGAATACCTTCTACTGCCTGTGCTCTGTACATGACACTGACAGATGCCTTGGCCATTCCTCTCCTCAGCTCTGTCCTTCTCCAGTCAGCTGTGAAATAGAGAGAGCTGGGTCACTGCTAGCAGAGCAGGGGAGAGACCTGCTAGTGAGCACCTGAAGCAGCTCCTCCTCCTCCTCAGCCCTGGACACTCTGCCCAAGACCTCTGTCTGGCCACTGGGGAATCCAGGAGCTCTCTCAAGTATTTCTTCTCTGCTTTTCTTAAGTAGCTTACATGCAATATTCCATTAAAGCACAACTCATGCTGGTTCTTAGGTACCATTCTGTTCCAAAGGCCTTCAGCTTTGTGTTTGTCAAAGCAGGTAGCTGAAATACAAAGGAATGAGAGTCCTAAGCAGCACTGACAGTATTCAAATTGATTCTTTAAACAAAAGCTTAAGGAGTTGGTTTGCATTTATTGTTTTTATGTTGTGTTCGCAGGAATATGTTCCTGAAAGTGAATGATAAAAAGGGTCTTTACATTTAAAAAAAAAGGAAAAAAGCCCCAGAAAGCTACCTTTTCAGTCAGGTGGTAACAACACTCCTGCTGCTGGCATGCCAGGAGGCTGTGAAATGCAACACAGCAGGGACATGGTTGGAGAGTGCAGCTCTGAAGCCTCAAGTCGTGTGTGTGTAGATGCTGCCAGTGAGGCAAACTATTCCTGGCACTAAAGACAGCCTTATAGTGACTGAAAGTGGCTGTGTGAGTGGGCAGTGCTGAGTGAGCACCTTGCTGCTCCTGAGCAGTGGTGCCTGCCTCAGTTTCCCTCCTTCCCAGCACACAGGATCCATCCTCTTCCCTAGCCTGCCTCTGGAGCAGATGGATGGAGCTGCATCCTGAGCTCTTCTCTGGCATATCCATATCCAGATGTGGGGCTGCCTTTCAGCTGTGCCCCTCTGGCTCTAGAGGCCCAGAAGGGTTGTGTTGCTGGGGAAGGAGTGAGCTGTAGCTAGGAACCTCCTTCAGTGTTTGTCACCAGAGAAGCTGCCTTGCAGAGCTGTGCCCTTGCTGTTGGCAGCAGGAATGCCACAGGGATTAAACTCTTTTCTTTCAGTGCCTTCTAGAACTGCCAGGTTGGTTTTTGTGAAGCTCTGAGTAGGACTGGTGACCTGAGCACATAGGTAGATCAGTGCTGAGGGAGGTGACCAGTGAGCCTTGAGCTGTCAGGGGAGGTTCCTGAGCACATAGGTAGGTCAGTGCTGGGGGATGTCACCAGTGAACCTTGAGCTGTCAGGGGAGGTTCCTGAGCACATAGGTAGGTCAGTGCTGAGGGATATCACCAGTGAACCTTGAGCTGTCAGGGGAGGTTCCTGAGCACATAGGTAGGTCAGTGCTGAGGGATGTCACCAGTGAGCTTTGAGCTGTCAGGGGAGGATCCTGAGCACATAGGTAGGTGAGTGCTGAGGGATGTCACCAGTGAGCTTTGAGCTGTCAGGGGAGGTTCCTGAGCGCATAGGTAGATCAGTGCTGAGGGATGTCACCAGTGAGCCTTGAGCTGTCAGGGGAGGTTCCCCAGGGAATAGAAACATGCTTTGTGGAGATGTCATCCAAGAAATGTGTAAAGCACATGAAGATAGCAATAGTGTAAGGGCTTGGAAGTAGAGCTGGCCTGTGAGTGCTGTAGCTGCTGAGCCTGATGTACTAAGCCCTTACCTCCAGCTGGACAGCCCCATCCTCACTGTCTGTGCTTTGGTGCTGCCTGGGGTAGAGGTCTTGACTTGAGGAGATTGTCCAGCATCTGAGTGTGGTGTGCTGGCTCACAGTTGACCTCTGCAAGTTGTTTGACCTCCACGTTGCCTTGAAGAGGTCATGGTGTCAAGACTGACAGATCATTTGCAGCGTGCGTTTGGCACTCAGCAGCACTGGCACCATCCTGCCAAGCACTGCGTGTCCCTGTGCTCTTAGCTTCTCCTGCTGGCACCAAGGGAATACCTTTCCCTTTGGGTATTGGGGTTGAGGAAGCAGCAAGTCTGAGTGTCCTCTTCACCTCTTGTTCTTTTGACGCAAGACCACAGCATTTCTCTCTGGGTAACACTTAAGTTTCCCATTGGAGTAAGATGAGATGATGATGGTTTCTGGACTATTTTGTAAGATGAAGTCTAAATGCAGCAATAGCTTGGCACAGTGCTGATTTGTCAGAATGCCCTATGGAAAGCTGGTTAGTGGTAGCATACTCTACCTGAGATAACTTTGTTAGGACAGATTCCTGCTTCCAGACCTGTGCTGTGTGGTGATGGGATAACAGAGCTTTGAACAGGCAAGGAGTTACAACCTGAAGCAGCACTGCTGCTGTTCCATGACCTATAAAGACATCACACAGTCTTGACTTAGTCTGCAGGTTGTTTTTGTTTCCAGTTGCTGTTGTGATGAATAACTGTGTCCAACTTTCTCTCTTTCCCTGGGGGTGGGGACAGTGCCAGAACAAAGCAAGACAAGCGTCAGCCAGCCTCAGCCCGTCGCCTCCGCCGGCACTTCCACCGCAACCAGCACTCAGAATAATGCCAAGCGGGCCCCAGCCAGCAGCAGCAGCAGCAGCCAGCAGCAGCCCCAGCCTCAGCAGCAGCAGCAGCAGCAGCCCCAGCAGCAGCAGCAGCAGCAGCAGCCCTTGCCTCGCTACCCTCCTCGGGAAGTGCCGCCGCGGTTCCGGCAGCAGGAGCAGAAGCAGCTGCTGAAGCGAGGGCAGCAGTTACCTATCCTCGCTGCAAACCTGGGAGCCAAAGTCCTCAACGGGCAGGCAGGAGGCACCTCTGTCCCAAGCAAACAGCCACTCACCAACGGGGAAGGGCCCAGCAGCAGCAAAAAACAACCAGGTGAGGGACAGCCTCCTTGTGCTCCTGCAGCCGGAGCCCAGGAGCTTCGGTGCAGTTATCAGTGGCATTGCATGGGGAGGTTCAGAGTGGATGGCAGGAGGAATTGCTTCCCTGAAAGGGTTGTCAGGCATTGGAACAGACTGCTCCGGGAGGTGGTGGAGTCACTGTCCTTGGATGGGGTTTGAGAAATGTGTAGATGATCTACAGGCTGCCCACGGAAGTGGTGGAGTCCCCATCCCTGGTGGCAGTGAAAAGCCATGGGGATGTGGTGCTGAGGGACATGGTCTAGAGGTGAGCTGGCAGTGCTGGGGAACAGCTGGACTGGATGAGCTTCAATGTCTCTGCCAACCAAAGTGATTGTGTGGTTTAGTGGTGTGTTAGTGATACATAAATGGTTGGACTTGATGATCTTAGAGGTCTCTTCCAGCCTTAATGATTCTGTGATCATTGAGCTAACAGAACCACAATCATTTAAATGTAAGCTGTGGCATGATAAGATGTTTTTCTGTGTTGTAGCTTGGTATTAAGCATGGCAGGATGGTTCCAGCCATCTTTGTGTGAGTTTCATACTGAAACTGAAGACACTGTCGTTGCTCCTTGTTGCAGTGGTGTGCAGTAGACATGGCTGGTTTGGAACAGAGGGTGAAGCCAATATGACCACTGCTATCTTCTGGATTTCCAGTCTTTATCCAACTAATCAAGCCAAGTGTCATCATGGCAGCAAGCATCTTCTTTTGCATCCAGTTGTGAAAGGAAACAAGTTGCATCCACGTGAAAGGAAACAATCCAAGCACTGGAAGCAGTTCATCCACTTTCCCATCTTAGGAAGATGCTTGTAGCATCCTGTCAGGTCTTAGTTCAGTGTGTGCTGGGCTCTCATTTCTTGGTGCTGTGGATCTGTCTGCTTGAAAGATCTCTTTCCTCTGGTATAAGAGTAAGGTCTGGTTTGGATGTTCTGTCTTGTTCTTTGGGAAATGTAGGTAAAGGAAAACTGTTTCTCAGTCATGGTTTCAAAATCTTGGCTCCTGAATTGCCTGTGGGCTAGTGTGGATGTGGCTGTAGGCCAGCAGCACACATCTTGGCTCCTGAATTGCCTGTGGGCTGGTGTGGATGTGGCTGTAGGCCAGCAGCACACATCTTGGCTCCTGAATTGCCTGTGGGCTGGTGTGGAGGCACACAGGAGTGACAATGTCTGTTGACACCTTTGTCTCTGAGAGGAAATACTATTGTCAGTTGCTTGTCTCAGTCTTACTCACCCTTGGCTCCACCTTTAGCCTCCAGAGGCAGCTTCTAGGTGCTCCCCTTGTTCTCTCTGAGATGAAGCATCTCACTGCATGTCACCCATCTCTGCATCCCTCCCTGGGAAGGAATATCCATGTGCACCCATTTGGTTTGGTATAACAAATGTCACACCTGAATGGAAATGGTGAAGTTCTTGCCTGTGGTTTTTAAAGCTTTATTTCATGGATAGTGGGATCACTCTGTATTTTAGGGCTAAAAGAAAAGCTGTAGCTTGAGTTGTTGAGGTCAAGAGCTGAAAAGAGAAATGGCTCTGCTTGTGTCCCTGCCTGACAGGCTTCAGGGCAGGATCTCTCCCCAGGTCCTGCAGTGCTTTTGGCACATTTAGCATATCTTTGTCCTAAAGACACAGAAGTGAACTCCTGCCATGTAGCACTTCAGAAACAGGCCCAGCCTTGTGCCAAGCTGGTGATTTGAAGAGCTCTCCATCCATAGCTGTCTATCAAAGCATTTTCCTACCCCATTCAGCTGTTTGCTTTCCTGACGTTTCCCCCTGGCTGTAAACTTGCCATGAAAGGAAGGTCTTGGGTGCTGTTTGTAACACAGCAGAGCCCCAGGTGCTTATCCCACAAGGCAATGATTTCTAGAGCAAACTGAAATCCTTGCCAGGAGTGTGGGACAGAACAGAAGAGGAGAGCAGCAGCAGGCTCCTGGAGTCACTTGGGTTCCTCCTTGGATGTGAGCACATCTCACTCTGGCCTTGTGCATCCTGCAGCAGAGCCTTGGGAAGGAGAGGAGCCTTCTGGAACCTCAGGAGGTGTTGCAGGAGTCAGGGAAGAGTGAAGCAGTTGGGATGTGCTGGTGGAGGTTGGCTTTGTTTAGGAAACTTTGCCTTAGATGTAGCAGTTGTGGTGTGCAGCTGTAGAATCCTTGGACTGGCCCAGCTTTGGTTTGCTGTGCTGCTGATGGCACACTGAGGAGGAGGAGGAGTGGGCAGTGGCAGTTTGATATGCACACCCTCACATTAAATCAGAGTTGGACCATGCCTAGCTGCTTCTGTTTGCTAGATCAGGTAGCAAAATAGTGACTGCCAGGTGCAGAAAGGGATGCCCTGCAGAGGAGAGCTGTGAGCACCCTGGAGTGTCAGGGCAGAGCTCTCAAACTCTCGCTTAGTACAGTCAAAAAGCAACTGGTTTTGGTTTTGATGACTGTGTCTTTTTCTTTAATTAAGCAGTTTAGCGTGTCCTTAACTTTAACTCTCTTTTAATAAAAGTTCTTTGGGGATTAAGTTAAAATTAAGGGCATGCTAAATTGTCCTTAAATTAAGGACATGTTAATTAAACACCAAATGTATCAAAAGCTAACTAGCAGCAGAAGCTGCACAGTTGCTCCTCATGAAGCCTAGCTCTGCTCTCAGTGTGTCTCAGCTCTGGGGGTGAGGCAGCTCAGGGCCAGCAAGGCTGAGAGATGGCTCTGCAGAGGAAGCTCTGCTGGAAGAGGAGTGCTGATAGATGCTTATCAAGCCACGAGTGCTTTGGGGACTTAGATTCCTGCAGTAACACTCCAGTAATTCTCTTGCTTTCTCTTGTTTTGTAGGCATGCCTCCCATTCGGGACTTGGTGAGCCACTCCCCTAACCAGTCAGGTTAGCTATTTCCATCTCCCTGCCTCTCTCTCTCTTGAGCAGTTCCATGTTTCACACACTTTTGTCTGGGTTTTATTCCCTTTTTTTCCCCATTTTTTTTTATCCTTTGGCTTATGTTTTCCAGTAGCATGTGGTGTGTGACTGACTGAAATGTACTCTCTCTGTGCCATTCCATGCTACATTTGGTGACCTGTTCTTCAGTTTCTAAAGGAACACCAGAATTGATCCCAAAACAGATGTTTTGGCTGTGTGGCACCTTAGCTTTAAAGTCCTAAGTGCCTGCCTTTCTTAACCTTTATGCTTGCATGTGGAACTGCCTCTTAAATGGAATAATGTGTGCAAGCTTGTGCTTTATGCTGCAGAGGAGATCCCCTCTGGGACCTTTCTGTGGAGATGCTGGGCTAGCACCCAGCTGGAGGCCTGCAGCTGTGTGAGAGTGTGAGGAACACTTTGCTGTTCATATTTAAGGCATGTTTTGGAGCTGATGTGCTCCAAATGGAAAGCTCTGAGGTGGTTGGGGATGCTGTGGGATGGTTGGTGCTGGCAGGAGAACACTCTGCCTTCCATCCTCCTCCTGAAGACAGGATGATGTTCAGCCTTTGCTTCTCTGCCCTCCTCTCTCTTTCTTTGCCTTGACTTTGGCCAGCACAGAGCTGCTGGGTCCAGCACGAGCTGAGGCCAGAGCCCTTGCTGGGGGACAGAAGAGGGGAGAGGGAAAGTGTGTGTGGGATGATTCCTTCTGGGAGAGCACCTGTTGTGCTGGGACACTGTATCCTCCTCCTGGCAGCTTTCCTGTCCTGCCCTTGCAGTGAGGAGAGGCAAACAGCTACTGCTGCTTGACTTGGGAGTGCTTTCAGGAGGCACAGACAGACTTCCAGACCTGTTTCTCCACCACACAGATAGCTGGTGTTAACAAACAGGTTTTATTTTGTCTGGTTTTGCCAATGGATGATAAAGCTGCTTTTTAGCTTGTTTAGCTGACAGGGTTGTTTCCTGAAATGCTTTTTATCCTGAGGAGGGAAGGTAGATGAGTTGGCAAGACGTGGTACTGCCAGGGTGTGCTGGGGCTGAGGAGGAGACAGAGGGAGCAAGGCTCAGGCATTGCTTCACTGACCCTTCTCAGTGCTGCTGTTTGCTGTAGCCCAGCTACTTCACAATAAACAGACTGCTAGAGAAGATGCTGAGAGCCCTTCAGGCACTTGTGCAGTGGCAGCTCAGAGCTGGCAAGCATTCAGTCACACAGGAGTGAAAAACAGTCTCAGATGACTGAAATGAAAGAAACTAATTGTAGGTTTTGGGGGTTTTGCCCAGAATTCGAGCACCAACATTTCAGTTGTAACTCCTAAGGAGCTTTAGGGAGAAAACCCCAAGAGTAGGCTGCTGCTGGTTTGGTTTGCTGTGCTCCAGATGCAGTATGTTGTCAGCTGTAATTCCTCGGTTTCTGGGCTGTTTCTGTGGTGTCTGACAGAGGCAGAAAGTCAGAGATAGTAGCTGGTGTGTGCAGTGTTTGTGTGCCAGGAGCTGATGGGCTGTGGAGATGCAGAGAGCAGTGGCTCCTGAGGACATCACTCACACATCTGTGCCCAGGACAAAGGCTGTGAGTCAAGGGAATTTTGGGTGTCAGAGGATGACATTGTGGGTGACTGGAAATCAGCCATTAGGTGCTGCTAATGACAAACTGTACAGCACATCAAAGTGGATAGAATAGGAATTTAGGAAATACAAGCTTGCTTTCAGTGTATCCTGCTGTGCAAATTTAGGTCTGGCTTGTCACAACCTCTGTATCTGTCTCTCCTGCATATTCAGGCTGTGTGCCCTCTGTGTGCTTTGTAAAGCTGATCATGGCTTGGGGATGATGTTTATGTGATCAGCTTTGGGCTTGGTGCTGCTGATTCATTTGTGGGAGTGCAAGCCAGGTCTTTAATAGAGGTTAAACATCCCCCTCTAAATCTCAGTGTGAGATTGGACCTCTTGGGGCTTGTTGGGTAGCTGATCAGATAGTGCAGCTTGATTTCCTAGGGAAAAGCATTCAGAGCAGCTTGTGGGTTGTGTTAAGCTGCACAAATGTCTCCCAAGGATGCTGTGTGGTTCTCTTCTCCAAGCCTGGGGAGCTGCCAGGCACTGTTCCTACCTGCCACAGGTCTTTCCCCACTAATCCCTGTTCCAAACTGCTGTGCCTTGCTTCTCAGGTGGCAGTTCCCTTCAGGGATGATGCCTTGGCCTCTTTCCAGCTTCCACTCTCCTGATCCAGCTCTCTGTGTACTCTTAGAGTCAGGATCTTTGCCTCGATTCTTTCTCCCTGTAGGATGATGAATAGTGCTCTTGATTAAAAACTAATCTAAAATAGACAGAACCTTGTTCATCAGAGTGATATTCATCAAACCCTTGATTCCCAGACCTTCTCAGCTTATTTATGGAATAGTTCTTGTCAAAATGAACATGAGAGGTATCAGTTCAGCTGCTGCACTTCATCTGTGCTCGTGCAGTAGATGGCTCTGGTGGATTCGGGGCTGCTGTATAAAAGCAGATAGCTCAAATGACCTGTACTTAAGAATTCTTCTATATCATGTCTTCTAGTGGGGCTGGGAAGGTGTGTGCCACTACCAGGTCAGTTTAATATCCTGTTCAGCCTTCAGCCTTTCAGACTTTATACAGTATTTTAGCTTTTAATATGTATATGCTTTTAGAAGTAGGATGATTCAGAGTATCTTTAAAAATAAACACCTCTTTCTCTGGAAAGAAAAGCCTCTTTCTGCTTCTTTAGGAGTGCTGCTTGGTGAGAGTGGAGCTTTGCATGCTGGTGAGCAGTGATGCACATGGGAGCTTTCTCTGTGTCCTTCAGTGACTGCAGTGTTAAAAGAAGCAAAATCAGCATGAGCTCCGTATCTTTATCCTTTTTCTCCTCCTCTGCTTAATGAAGTTTCTAATTCCTCCCTTTAGATCTGAACCACAGTGGTCTGGGATCCCACTATGAAAATTCTCACTGGGGACCAGTCTCTTCCAGCAGTGAGTCCAGCACAACCTGGGATAAGGTTATCGTAGACGGCTCTGACAAGGAAGCATGGCCATCAATCACTGGCAGTGACCCAGAGCTGACTTCAGAATGTATGGACACTGACTCTGCCTCTAGCTCTGGCTCAGAGAGAAACCTGGTGATCATGGCTTCAGGGAGCACAGGAGGTGACAGCGATGGCATTCGGAATGGCATCGGACACGGTTCTCAAAGCAAGTTTGTGGTTGGTAGCAACAGCAATAATGTGGGCAATGGAAGTATTAGTGGTCCCTGGGGCTTGTCCCACGGAGCCATCATAAGCACATGTCAAGTTTCTGTGGATGCTCCTGACAGCAAATCTGAAAGTAGCAACAATAGAATGAATGCTTGGGGCACCATAAACTCTCCATCAAATGGAGGGTTAAATCCAAGCACTTTGAATTCAAATGGCAACCATGGTGCCTGGCCTGTATTGGAGAACAATGGACATGCCCTGAAAGGGTCTGTAGGGAGTGGTAACCCTGGCACAAGTCTTCAGTGCAGTACCATAGGTCAGATGTCTAACAGTCAGAGTATGAGCTCTAAAGTGGGTGCTGCAGCCCACAGCTCCTGGGGGAGCCTCCAGGAGAACGGCGACCCTGAAGTCAATGGTACAAGGAAGGTTTCATTCAGTGGGCAACCTCAAAACCTTAACACTGAGATGAATGGACCAAATAACACTACTAACTTTATGACCTCTAGTTTACCAAACTCTGCTGGTTCGGTGCAGATGAATGAACTGCCTAACAGTACAGGGCACGGGGCCTGGCGCGTGAGCACAATGAATCATTCTCAGATTCAGGCCTCTCCAGTTGCAAATGGCACTTCCATTCCTCACCTGAGCAACGGTGAGGCCAAAAGTGGTGGCTCTTATGGTACTACATGGGGTGCCTATGGTTCTAGTTACTCTGGAGACAAATGTGCAGGCCCAAACAGCCAAGCTAATGGTGACACTGTGAATGCAACTCTAATGCAGCCAGGCGTCGGTGGGCCTGGCAGCACTAACTTTCAACTCAATGGGAATAAAGGAGGAGGAGGAGGAGCAGGAGGGGTGTGGGAGGCAGGGACAGGCAGCTCCCAGAGCGTGTCCTGGGGAAGTGGGAGCGGTGCCAGTGCCGGAGGGAGCCGAAGAGGCTGGAGCAACCCTGCCCAAAGCACTGGCCCCAACCTTGCCAACGGCGAGTGGAGCAAACTGCCTAGCAATCAGCATTCCAACGAGAGCCTGAATGGCAACAGCAGGAAGTTTACAAATGGCTGGAAGTCTACTGAGGAGGAGGAGCTAAAGAGCCAGGGCCCTGCTGCTGCTGCTGCTGCTCAGCTGCCCGAGCAGAAGAGCACCTGGGCCAAAGCAGGGCCAGGGGAGAGCAGCAGTGGCGCGGAGAGCTCTGGCTGCCAGGAGGAGAGAGCAGCTGCCGACGCACAGGGCCGCGAGCGGAGGAAGCTGGACCAGCACGTGCTGCTCCAGAGCATAGTGAACAGAACTGACCTAGACCCACGGGTCCTCTCCAACTCGGGCTGGGGACAGACTCCAATCAAACAGAACACTGCCTGGGATACCGAAACGTCCCCCAGGGGGGAAAGGAAAACTGACAATGGGACAGAGGCCTGGGGAGGCTCTGTGACACAGACTTCCAGCTCAGGGGGATGTGTGGATAGACCTAGCCCTAATAATAATAATAATAATGATACCTCATCTGTATCAGGGTGGGGAGATCCAAAGTCTGCTACAAGGTGGGGAGACTCCAAAGGGTCAAACAGCCAAGGGGGGTGGGAAGAAGATTCTGCTGCTACAGTAATGGTCAAGAGCAATCAATCGTGGGGAAGTGGCAAAGAGGAGAAGTCATCTTGGAATGACACGCAGAAGATCAAACAGGGATGGGTGGATGGACAGAAGGCCAGCCAGGGTTGGGCAGTTTCTGCCAGTGAGAGCTGGGCTGATAGTTCCAGAAGTAACCATTGGGGTGAGTCTAAGAAATCCAGCTCCGGAGGTAGCGACAGTGACAGATCAGTGTCTGGTTGGAATGAGCCAGGGAAATCCAGTTCTGCTCCTTGGGGAGGTAACAATACAAACCCCAATAACTCCTCCGGATGGGATGAGCCTGCAAAGCCTAATCAGACCCAGGGCTGGGGAGAGCCTCCTAAACCCAATCAGCCTCAAGTCTGGGGGGATTCATCCAAGCCAATCACCTCCCCAGAATGGAGCAAACAAGAGGTTGGCTCTTGGGGGGCACCATCTGCCATGAGCAAACCCCCAGGCTCTGGCTGGCTGGGGGGACCCATGCCAGCCCCAGCCAAGGAGGAAGAACCCACTGGCTGGGAGGAGCCATCCCCAGAGTCCATACGCCGCAAGATGGAAATTGATGATGGAACTTCTGCTTGGGGTGATCCAAGCAAATACAACTACAAAAATGTGAATATGTGGAATAAAAACGTCCCAAACAGTAGCAGCAGTTCAGACCAGCAAGCACAGGTACAGCAGCAGCTACTGTCTTCAAGTGCCATGTCTAGCAAGGAGAGCAGTTCGGGTTCTGGTAAGCTTGGGTTTGACCCACACTTGGCTTTTCTGTTACTTGTAAAGCAGTTCTTTTGCTTCATATAACACTTAGTTTCAGAGGGGAAAGTGCCAATGAAGTACTATTTGTATTTCTTGAAGAAAAAGTAAGCAGTGCTTATAGCCATTTGGTATTTTCATGCAGATTGGAAGATCTGTTCAGCTTTTAAATAGCTTGGATGGTAAAGAGTAGCCAGACTCTGCTGTGGAAACACAGAAAAGACATAGTGTTTGTTCTGAGGAGCAAAAGGTGTTTTTCTGCACTGGATTCTAAACCAGCTGCAACATAATGTTTTAAATCCTCCCCTAAAAAAGCAAGGAGCTGCTGCAAGGCAGAAGGGAGGGAGATGGATTTGTGTGGGCTTGGCCTCAGACTTTGTGATCTGTTAGATTTGGGAGCAGTGATCCTTGCAGCTGAGCTTGCTGCATGGTGTCTGTGGAGTGCTTTGTGCTCTGTCTTTGTCCCACAGGCCAAGAGCTTCAATATAATGAGCAGCTCCTAGGAACTTAGACATTTCTATTGCCCAAATGTCACTCTTCACAGATGAAATTTGGGGGGGAGTGTCATTATTTTCTTAATGGAGCAGCGTCCAGTGGTAATAATTCCCTCATACAGGATGTGAGTGTCTATCAATATGCTTTTTATTGTGTGTTAGGGATGTAGGAAAGGCAAAACTCTTTGAGTCTCTGTAGATAAGTGTGAAAATCCTCTTTCCAAAGATGCCAATAACTCATCCTGCTTTCAAAAAGGTTGGGGAGAGCCTTCCACTCCAGCCACCACTGTAGATAATGGAACTTCAGCGTGGGGTAAGCCCATGGACACTGGTACTAGCTGGGGAGAGCCCATCAGTGAAGCAGCAGGCACCTCTGGCTGGGGAAACACTGCTCTGGGTCAACAGGCTTCCACTAAAGCTGGTGAGTGCTCCCTGCAGCAGCCTGGCCTGAAGGGGCTGGGGCACAGGACCTCTTGAGAAACTTGCCTTGTTTCAGGGCTTTCTGATCTTGAACTAAAGAGGAAGCTAGCTTCTGTGTTTAAGGGCAGTCAGTTGGCACCAAAATGTTGATGTGTGGAGTTTTCTTCCCCACCAGGGCCTAAATCTATGCAAGATAGTTGGTGTGGGGATGACATGCCACTGACAGGCAGTCGTCAGACCAGCTGGGAGGAAGAGGAGGATGTGGAGATTGGAATGTGGAACAGCAGTTCTTCACAAGAAGCTAACCCATCTTTAAATTGGCCACCCTACATGAAGAAGATGCCCACCAAGGTGAGGAGGAGGAGGCTGCACTCAGGGGAGTGCTGGAGCCATCACTCCTCACCTCCTGGGCTGGGACTGAAGCAGTGGGTGCTGAGCATCAGCTGAGTCTCACAGGAGTTCCTTCTGTTTTCTAGGGAATGATGAAAGGTGGAAGTAAGCAAGATGAAACATGGATCAATCCATTCATTAAGCAATTCACCAATCTCACTTTCTCAGTGAGTAGTGACCTTCCCCTGCCTGCAGTGCTCCTTGGCATGCACAGAGTCAAATGCTTCGTTGCTTCTTGTTCATCATCTTTATTGTCCTTTCCTTCTCACTGCTGCTTGTCTCCCCTCTGTCACCCATTTCCTTTTCTCCTTCCACAAAGAGCTGTTTATGGATGGGAAGTGTTTCTGTAAGCACTGCCCTGGTATTCATCCACTAGTGTGCTGTCTGAAGTCACCTCACAGGGATCTGGCTGAAGATGCTTGCTTTCAGCTAAAGGGAGAAAATGCTTCCAAACAGCATCTGATTTGTCTTGATTTCTTTTCTTTCTTGCAGGGTTGCACTAGTGTCTAGGAATCTCTTTGTGTTAGCTTTTAAAGACACTGCTGTTCAGTAACCATGCTTCCTTTTATTACTTCAGAGAGAATCACCAGAAGAAACCATACAGAGCAATAAGATGGACATGTCTGGAGGTGAGAATTGAGGAGCTAGCTGGCTTTTATTCTTGTCCTTCCCACTCTCTTTTAGTTTGTATCTTTCTGTGAGTTACTTCTTAAAATCTATACATAATATAGCCAGTTAGAGCTATAAACAGTTCAGTGTTTGTTTCCCTAAAGAAATTGCTCTTTGAATTCTATTCTACAATACCAATGGCAAATGTCATAGTCACATTTTTTGGATAAAATGATAACAGCTAACTTAAAATTCGCTTTTAAATCGGTGAGGGGTTAGGGTTTTTGAGCTCCAGAGTTGTGGGTTGGTTTAACAGAGTGAAATGCAAGGGCCTCTGAGAGATGAGCCAGCTGTGTGATGCTGCAGAGGCTGCAGAGGCCAGGCAGTGCCTGCTGCCACCCCAGGCCAGTGGCATTCACAGCAGCTTCAGCAGGGACACTGCTGCTTTTAAGAGAAGGCTGAGACCAACATTCCTGTGAAGCCTGGCAGAATCTGTTGGCGCTCTGCTGTGCTTCCAAATTGCTCTTCCTGGTGTTTCCTTCCCTCTTCCCTAGAGCCCAGAGGGCTGGCAGCTGAATGGCTCTTCCCTGCTCGTAGTAGCTAGCTGAGGGCAGCACTCTGAGCTCTTGCCAGGCATGCACTGGTTGCCAGTGTCCCTGGGACACTGCCTAACCCTTTTCCCTGCCCTTTCCCCAGGGTTATTGCAGGACAAGAGGCTGGAGATGGATAAGCATGGCCTGGGAGCTGGAGATTACAATCGTGTGGTTGGCAAAGGCCCTGGCTCTCGTGCCCAGCTCCCCAAAGAGTCTTCCATGGAGCGCGCTCCTTACTTCGATAAGGTCAGCACGGCCTGGGGCCTGAGGCCTCTGCCTCTCAGCACTTCCCTGTGCTCTTAGCCTGCTGCAGCAGTGCAGAGGAGCACTGAGCATTCTTCTGAATCTAGACCATAGGTTTATTTTCTCTTTTTAACCTCTAGACATAAAGCTAAACACTTTCTGTAGCCTCTTTGCAGTGCAAATGACTAACCTGATCTCTTTTGTTTTCTGCCTATCTCCTGCTGGTGCTGGACTGTCCTGTGACTTCTCCCTTCTGCTCCTGGCCATGGTTTCTCCCTTCTGCTTGCTTGCTGGCTGGTTGTTGTCTGTCCCAGCAGGATGGCATTGTAGCAGACGAGTCCCAAAACTTGCAGTTTATGTCCAATCAAAACATGAAGCTTCCCCCTTCAAATAATGCACTACCTAACCAAGCCCTTGGCTCCCTAGCAGGGCTGGGTATGCAAAACTTGAATTCTGTTAGACAGGTAAGGCTGGCTGCATCTCCTTGGCTTGTTACTTGACAGCATTTAATGACTCTTGATGTAACCTCCTAGCTACCTGTGTGATATGTATTTGAACTCCTAAATCAGATTTATTGGGGTGGGAGAAGCAGCAGCAGAGGTTTCTTGTCACTGACTGTCTGTCCTCTTTTCCCTAGAATGGCAATCCCAGTATGTTTGGTGTTGGTAATATAGCAGCACAGCCCAGGAGCATGCAGCAGCCTCCAGCACAACCTCTTAATTCATCTCAGCCTAATCCACGTGCTCAAGTGCCTCCTCCATTACTATCCCCTCAGGTGAGTGAGGATCTCAGACATTCTGCCTGTAAACTACCAAAATGCTGCTCACAGCATCACAGGATAGTAGGGGTGGGAAGGGACCTCTGGAGAGCATCTAGTGTAAGCTCCCTGCTCCAGCAGCAGAACCTGGAGCAGCTTGCCCAGGATGTGTCCTCTGGAGATCATCCAGTCCAACCTCCCTGCTCCAGCAGCAGAACCTAGAGCAGCTTGCCCAGGATGTGTCCAGCTGGGTTGGGAATCTCTCCAGAGATGGAGACTCCAGCAGCTCCCTGGGCCAGGGCTCCAGCATCCTCAGAGGAAAACAGTTCCTCCTGATGTTCAGTTGAACTTGCTGGCTGCTAGTTTGTGCCATTATCTCTAGTGCTGGGCACCCCAGAACAAAGCCTCCTGCCCCTGTAAGGATTGCTCAGCATTGCTCAGCTCTCCCTCAGGCTGCTCTGCTCCAGCCTAACAGCCCCAGCTCTCTCAGCCTCTCCCCAGCACAGAGCTGCCCAAGTCCCCTGAGCATTTAGTAGGCCATGGTGATGCTGATACTTACCATGCAAATATATGAAAGAAGTGATTTGATGAGTGTTTCAGGCACTAGGCAGCTGCTGGCCAGAGGTTCTGCTGCGGTGCAGCTGGCTCAGCTCAGTGCCCCTTGCTTCCCCTGCCAGGTTCCAGTATCATTACTGAAGTATGCACCAAACAGCGGTGGCCTGAGCCCACTTTTTGGCCCACAACAGGTAGCCATGTTGAATCAACTGTCCCAGTTAAACCAGCTTTCTCAGATCTCCCAGTTACAGGTAAGCTAAGCAAGCCAGTCACTGTGTCTTCTCTTGGAGAAACAAAGTGTGAGCAGAGCCTTGAGCTCAGCCCTAACCTGTTCCCCCCCCAAACCCCCACACACTGTCTCCTAGCGCTTGTTGGCTCAGCAGCAAAAAGCCCAGGCTCGAGGCATGCCTTCTGGTGGTCGTCAGCAGCAGGAGCAGCAGGTAAACACCTTTCTTATTCACCTCTCCACATAGCCTCCAAACCTGCTTGGGGCTTTCATCCTCAGCTGGATTCCTTGTGGTCAGCTGGATGAAAGGGTGCAAGAGCAGTGGGATTTACAGTACCACAGAATCACAGAATGTCAGGGGTTGGAAGGGCCCTAGAAAGATCATCTAGTGCAACCTCCCTGCCAGAGCAGGATCACCTAGACCAGCTCACACAGCAATGTGTCCAGGCAGCTCTGCAATGGCTCCAGACAAGGAGACTCCACAGGCTCCTGGGCAGCCTGGGCCAGTGCTCTGGCACCTGAACTGCAAACAAGTTCCTCCTCGTGTTAATACTAAACCTCCTGTGCTCCAACTTGCTCCCATTGCCTCTTGTCCTACCATTGGATGCCATGGAGCAGAGCCTGGCTCTCTCCTCCTCACACTCACCCTTCCCATATTTCTAAGCATTGCTGAGGTCTCCTCTCAGTCTCCTCTTGTCCAGGCTGAAGAGACCCAGCTCTCTCAGCCTGTCCTCCTAGGGCACATGCTCCACTCCTTTCAGGATCTTGCTGGCCCTGTGCTGGACTCTCTCCAGCAGCTCCCTATCCTTCTGGAGCTGAGGGGCCCACAACTGGACACAGCATTCCAGGGGAGGCCTCCCCAGGGCACAGGAGAGGGGAGAAGAACCTCTCTGGCTCTGCTGGCCACGCTCCTCTTCATGCATCCTAGGATGCCATTGGCCTCTTGGCCACAAGGGCACATTGCTGCCTCATGGGCATCCTCCTAGCCACCAGCACTCCCAGAGCTTTTTCCCCAGGGCTCTTCTCCAACACATCAGTTCCCAGTCTGTACTGATCCATGGGCTTGTTCTTTCCCACATGCAGTACTGCACACTTCCCCTTGTTCAATGGCATTTGTGACAAGCTTAGCGTAGTGCTGGGGTTGTGCTGAGGTGCAGGGAGGCCAGAGATGCCTTTCCTTTGGTTGCTTTTCTTGGAAGCTGGGCAAGCTTTTGCTTTTGCTCTCTGTTGCCAGTGTGTGTCTGTTGAGCTGTGTCCCTGTGTTGCTCTTGCTTCCCCAGGGTCGATCTCTCAGTATGCAACAGATGATGCAGCAGTCGCGGCAGCTCGACCCCAGCCTGCTCCTGAAGCAGCAGACCCCCCCCTCTCAACAGCAGTCACTCCATCAGCCCTCCATGAAGTCCTTCCTTGAGAATGTCATGCCCCATGCTACTCCTGAGCTGCAGAAAGGGCCATCACCAATCAATGCATTCAGCAGCTTCCCTCTAGGTGGGTTTCTCCAGCCTGACTGTGAGCTCCAGAGCTGGAAAGGGAGCAGGCATGCCCCAGCCCAGGGCCAGAGGAGCTGCTTTCACAGCTCTTTGGGTTGGCATTGTGTGGGTTCTCTGGCACATTGAGGTTTTGCAGTGCAGACAGTAGCTCAGAGCAGGAGAAGACAAGGCTCTGTTTGCTTTCTCTTGCTGAAGCTCTCACAGAGTGTGAAGAGGATAAAATGGAGGCAGCAGCAGGCTTCTCAGGAGCAGGGACTGGGAAGCATGACAGAACCATAACAATATGCTATATTAAGTGTTTGTTAGGACCATAAAGGTAATGAGCAGAGGAAAACCATGTAGCTTGTTTCTGAAGCTGTGTCTGCTCCTAGGAATGAACTCAAACTTGAATGTAAACCTGGATATGAACAGTATTAAAGAGCCCCAGTCTCGACTGAGGAAATGGACTACAGTGGACAGCATTTCTGTGAACACCTCCTTGGATCAAACCTCCAGCAAACATGGTAAGGAGCATTTATCCCACACAGCAGATTTCTGCATGCTGCTGCTTCTCAGGCCTGTGCTTGTAGCTCCAGTTGTTGGTGGGGTTGGTGTGGTCTGTGCCAGCCTGGCTGCTTGCTTGGGGCAGCAGCTGATGGGTTTGCTTCCAGAAGGGATCTCCTGATGTGATTTAGTAGAAGTGCTGTACAGAATTCTCTTTTTAAGCAGAACTTTCTCTAATTGGGATTGTGGCTACCAGTTTGACCTTGATCTGGCTTGGGATGCTTCATATGCCTTTAAACCAAAAGCTTGATGTTTTTCTAGCTTGCTTTCCCCCCACCCAGCTGGCCTGAGGGTGATTTCAGGGAGTTAAGTCTGTGCATGCATCCTGGTGCTGTCTGACATGTGCAGGAACAGATTTGGGCCATGGATGTGTACATTTGCATTCCAGACATGGGGAGAGCTGAGAGGAGAGAGATCAGTCCTGCTGCTCTGCTTCAGTTTGGAGGAGGAGAACTTGCTTGCTTCCTAATTCATTCCAGTAATCAGGATTTATCTGACATTTCCAGTGCTTCAGTTGCTTGAAATCTCATCCAGTTCAAATTTGAGTCTGTAGCACAAAGGCTCTGTGTCTAAAGATAGGTACCAAATGTCTGCAGTCTCCTGTTACTGCTCACTCTTCAGATTGCTGGGCTATTTTGAGTTTTGTCAGCTGGTTTACTCTAGGAAATGCCTTGCTGCCTGAAGCATCTAGTGGAGGTGAACTGCTCCTGCTCCTCTGAACCTCAGCTGATGGTCCCAGAGGAGCAGTCAGGAGTGCTGCTGGTGTTTCAGCTGCAGGCACTGTTTCCTTCCACTTGTAGCTCTCTCCTCCAGTGAGAGGACAAGAGGAAATGGCCTCAGGTTGCATCAGGGGAGGGTTAGATTGGATATGAGGAGGAATTTCTTTGCTGCAAGGGTTAAGTCTTGTCCCAGGCTGCCCAGGGAGGTGCTGGAGTCCCCATCCCTGCAGGGGTTAAGGGACATTTAGCTGTCTGCTCAGGGTTAGTGTCCTGGCAGTGCTAGGGATGCTTGGACTGGATGAGCTCAGAGGTCTCTTCCAAGCTTTGTGATTGTGTAAATAGTCTGAGCAGTGTGATTTGAACTCCAGGTTGTATTGCATCTCCAGTGAAAGCCTTTTCTTCCCTCAGAACTGCAGAATGGCTTTGATGTCTAATCACTTCTAAACTCCTTACAGGACTTGCACAGACTCTGTGCATGACATTACTTGCATGTCCTGAGTTTCCTGTGTGAGTGAGAGGACTCCATGGGACATTAGCCTTCTGGTTTGCTGCAGAATGACTCAGAGACATGTCACTGTAGATGAGAGACTGCTGTGTGAGTGCTGGAGAGCTGGAGCACAGCAGAGGACAGGGTGAATGCTTTACACACACAACTTCTTAGATGGATGTAGCTATGGCACCAAAACGATTTGACTTTCTTCTTCTGTAGGTGCTATTTCAAGTGGTTTTAGGCTGGAAGAGTCTCCGTTTGTCCCTTATGACTTTATGAACAGCAGTAACTCACCAGCCAGTCCTCCTGGATCCATTGGGGATGGCTGGCCCCGTGCCAAATCGCCTAATGGCTCTAGCAGTGTTAACTGGCCACCAGGTAGGTGCTAACTGCTGCTCCAGCTCCCTTGGGCACTGCACTGGGAGGGATGTGCAGGGAGAGAGCCTCAGACATGCATGGAACGTGTGTTTGAGCAGCCTGGGATGGGGAGTGATGGTTGTGGTCGTCGTGGCTAGGCTTGGCGAACGAAGCTCCAGGGAGGGCTCCATCCATGCTCCTCCTCAGCGCCTTTTCCAAGCGTGCTGATAAAAAGAGGATAGCAGATAGCACCCTCGAGCCTGCACTATGGATTTTTTTTAGGTGAGACACAGCATGCACAGAGCTGGACCCACCCTTTAGTCCTAAGGTTCATCTGCCAGGGCCTAGCAAGCTTGGACGCTGGCAGCCAAGTCCTTAGGATGGAGGTTTAACCTCTTAGCTGGAAGGCCTCACAGGGCTAAACGAGCTCCATCTGCCCGGGTTTGGAATCAGAGTTATCCTTCTCCTAGGATGACTGCCAGAAGGCTAATGAGCTCATCCTACCCATGCAAGGATTCTAGGAACATGGGTATCACTCCCCACACTTTCCCGTGGGCAATGAGTTTAATGCTCCCTCTGCTGTGGGCACAGTTATGGCACCAGGGGCCACAGAAGACCACAAGGGATTGTCAGACTGTGCCTGGTGATGGTTGTGCTGTGCAGAGAAGTGCATCTCCCTGCTTTGGGTTTTACCCAGCCCCAGAAAAGCTACAAGTGAGGTGAAGGAAGTGACAGTACAGCTGAATTCACTCAATGAAATGCTTCAGAGGTTTGGGCTTTTGAGTGCTGAAGAGCTGTATTGCTTGGAGAGGTGTTCCCTGTGTGAAAAGCCCTGCTTTTGTGCCTCTCTGCTCCTAGAGTTTCGTCCTGGTGAGCCATGGAAAGGTTATCCAAACATCGACCCAGAAACTGACCCTTATGTCACTCCTGGCAGTGTCCTGAACAATCTCTCCATCAACACTGTGCGGGAGGCCGACCACCTCAGGGACAGGAACAGTGGTAGGTGCAAAGGCTGCTTCCCTCCTGCCTCAGCCTGCCTCCTGTGGCTCTCACAGCTGAGCAGCTCTGCAAGCCAGCAGAGAGCCCGAGGATGCTGCTGTGCATCCTGCTGTGCACAGAGCCTGGCCACTGCAGGGACCTTCCTGCCCTTTGTGTGTGCCAGCATGTGCCTTTGGATCAGGGATGGGGAGTGAGGAGAGGGGAGGACGTGTTGGGCCAGGACAGCAAGCGATGCCTTGGAGTTGTGCTCTGTGACTGAGCTGTGTGCTCCTTGCAGGGTCATCCTCATCTCTGAACACCACGCTGCCTTCAACTAGTGCCTGGTCATCCATTCGTGCCTCCAACTACAATGTTTCCCTCAGCAGTACAGCACAAAGCACTTCAGGTGATGTCTGCTTGTATTGCTCTGGGCTGCCATTCCCTGCCCTTCGTGTCCTTCAGGAGGGTGCCAAATGTTAATGAGAACCAGTGCTGAGGTCTCACCCAAGAGGGAGCCTCACTGATGTTTGGATTTTACTCTGCTGATCAGCTTTTATCTGTAGCCAGCTGACAGTTCCAGCAGCCATAGTGATGGTGGATTGTCTTTTCATCTCTTCCAGTAGCCAGAAACAGTGATTCCAAATCAACATGGTCTCCTGGATCAGTCACTAACACCTCTCTGGCTCATGAGCTGTGGAAGGTCCCTTTGCCACCTAAAAGCATCACTGCTCCGTCCCGCCCTCCCCCAGGGCTGACAGGCCAGAAGCCACCCTTGTCCACTTGGGATAACTCCCTTCGCCTGGGGGGAGGATGGGGGAATTCTGAGGCCAGATACACCCCTGGTAAGGATGTGGCTTTCTGGAGGGAGGCTTTGGGGTTGGTTACCAAGCTAGGGAGTGTCCTGTGACATGGGTGAGAGAATCAGCGAACATCTGGAACATCTGTCTTGCCAGAAGCCACAGCTGGGTCTCTACATCCTGAGCTGCACTGGGGCAGTGCTGAATGGAGCAGGGGAAGGACAGGGGTGGCACTAAGTCTGTCCTTAGTGTGAAGCATCTCTGCAAGCACTGTGCAGCTGCATGCAGTTCAGGGTCCCTCAGAGTGGCTCATGCTGTCATGAGTTAGGTGATGGTAGTAGAGGAAGCCTTCAGGCAAGCTGCAGAGCTCTTCTGAGCCTGCAGGGAGAGTCAGAGCAACTCTCCCTTTGTTCTTTTGCTTCAATTTACAATTATCAGCCGTGTGGTTACTTGTGATCAAAACACTCCAGAAAGCAAATAAATTGAGGAGACACAGACATGAACTTAAAGAGAACTTACAGGAAGGCTGCAGAGGGCCTGTTTGCAAAGGCCTGCAGTGAAAGGACAAGGGGCAATGGTTTGAAATTGGAGAGGAGTCAATTTAGACTGGATGTGAGGAAAAAGTTCTTCAGCACAAGGGTGGTGGAACACTGGCCCAGGTTGCCCAGGGAGGTGGTTGAGTTCCCATCCCTGGAGGCATTGCAGGTGAGGCTTGCCAGGGCTCTGGGCAAGCTGCTCTAGTTGGGGATGTCCCTGCCCACTGCAGGGGGGTTGGACTAGATGAGCTCCAGAGCTCCCTTCCAACCCAAACCATTCTGTGAAGTCCTAAACCATCCCAAAGCAGCCTCCTCATGGCTTCAAGTCCGGACAAGATGAGCACTGCATGGGTTTGTCTTACCTGTGAATGTTCCTCTGCTGCCAGCGCACTGACTCCTCTCTCTTCCCTCCTCTAGGTTCAAGCTGGGGTGAGAGCAGCTCAGGGAGAATAACAAATTGGCTTGTTCTAAAGAACCTTACACCTCAGGTAAGGCTGGAGCAGGCAGAGGAGGGGGAGGAGCAGCTGGCTGTGTGCCCTTGTGCTGACCGGTGCCCGCGTGTGCCCGCAGATCGATGGCTCGACCCTGCGCACGCTGTGCATGCAGCACGGCCCGCTGATCACATTCCACCTGAACCTGCCCCACGGCAGCGCCCTGGTCCGCTACAGCTCCAAGGAAGAGGTAGTGAAGGCACAAAAATCTCTGCACATGTAAGTGCTTGCTTTCTCTGCTCGGGCTTCCGAGTGGCTGCAAGTGTTTTCTGGGCTTTGTGGTGCTTTCTGTGCGTGCCAATGCAAGGATTCCAGGGGACACCTTAACGCCTCAGGGGCTCATCCCACAGAATCCTTAAGGTTGGGCGAGACCTCTCTAAGCTCATCAAGGCCAACCATGCCTGTCACCCCTATGCCCCTAGGGAGAGCAGCTATACATCCTCCAGGGATGGTGACTCCACCTTCCCTGGGAAGCCTGGGCCAACAAGCCTTGCAGGGAAGAAATTCCTCCTTATATCCAATCTAAACCTCCCCTGCTGCAACTTGAGCCCATTTCCTCTTGTCCTCTCCCTGTAACCTGGGAGAAGAGACCTACCCCCATCTCCCTCCAACCTCCTTGCAGGGAGCTGTAGAGAGAGCTAAGGTCTCTCCTGAGTCTCCTCCAGACTAACCAGTGCCAGTGCCCTCAGCTGCTCCTCAGCACACTTGTGCTCCAGAGCCCTCCCTAGCTTCCTTGCCCTTCTCTGCACACACTCCAATGCCTCTGTGCCCTTCTTAGACTGAGGGGCCCAAAGCTGACCCCAGCACTCTAGTTGCGGCCTCCCCAGTGCTGAGGCCAGGAGGATGCTCACTGCTCTGCTCCTCCTGCTCACACTAGGTTTGATGCAGATGCTGTTAGCTTTCTTGGCCACCTGGGCACACTGTTCAGTTGTGCTCAGTTGACTCTGGCCCAGCACCCCTAGGTCCTTCTGTGCCATGCTGGAGCATGGCATGGGGTTGTTGTGAGCCAGGTGTAGGTGCCGAGGTGTTTGGGGGAGGAGGAGGAGAAGCTGCTGTTCTGAGCCCTGCTCTTGTCCCCTGGCAGGTGTGTTTTAGGGAACACTACTATTCTTGCTGAGTTTGCCAGTGAAGAGGAGATTAGTCGCTTCTTTGCACAAGGCCAGTCCCTGGCTGCCTCGGCGGGCTGGCAGGCGCTGGGCTCAGGCCAGAGCCGGCTGGGAGCGCTGGACGCGGCCCACTCCTTCCCCAGCCGCGAGCTCAGCCACTGGGCCACAGGAGACCTGCACGGCACTTCCCTCTGGGGCAGCCCCAGCTACTCCAGCAGCCTCTGGCCTACCCCCAGCAGCAGCGAGGGCCGGCCCATGAGCAGCCCGTCCCCCATCAACGCCTTCCTCTCGGTTGACCACCTGGCTGGAGGGGGAGAGGCCATGTAACCTTGTTCCTTGCTCGCAACTCCCGACTGTGACCTCAAGATGGAACGAAGCAGCACTAATTGGGACTTTTCACCTACAGCGAGGGGGTCACCTGTGGAAACAGTTACTTTTTCTGCACATTTTCCACTTTGTTTTAGCCCAAAACATATCAGTTTGAATACTTGAATCATGCAGGCCAATATTATAATGTGAAAGAAGTATATATTTACACTTCCAGATAGTGCTATCCATACAAAAACTGCTTGCAATCAGCTCCTTTGTCTAGAGGCAGCATCTTTATGCTTTGGATTCCAGGTTGTTTATTTTTTTTCCTCTTTTTTTTTCCTCTGTTTGTTTTTTTTTGTTGCATTTTGCTGATGGATGATGAGCTTTTTAAGCTTTGCCCTGGCTGAGGTGCTCCCTGCCCCTGGGCACGAGCAGGGGAGCAGCAGCTCAGGTGGAGATGTTTACTCAAGGATGTTCTTCACAAGCAGTGTGCTCTCCCTACTCTGCCTTGCTGGATGCCTGACCCTCCAGAGCAGGGGAGGATGCTGACTTT
Source organism: Bucco capensis (assembly GCA_013396975.1). NCBI lineage: Eukaryota > Metazoa > Chordata > Aves > Piciformes > Bucconidae > Bucco > Bucco capensis. The sequence goes on along the minus strand of VWZO01020522.1, from coordinate 594,685 downwards.
TTAAGGAGGGTGAATGAAAGTATTGCACCAGTTTGTTGTTGTTGGGGTTTGTTTGTTTTTTTTTTCCCTCTCTTCTTTTCTCTTCTCATGTCTAAAACTAAAGAATTTAGCTCTACAGTTTGTAAAACTGTGGCCACAGCTGTGACTTGCAACCCAGCCTGCCAGCCAGGAGGGTCCTGCACTTTCAAGAGGCTTTCCATTTTGTTTTTGGAGGTGCCTGTGTCCCAGGAACCTTCTTGTTTACAGAATATTTTGTTTTGTTTCGTTTTGGGGTTTTTTTTTTGAGAAAAAAAAAAAATGTTTACTTTTCCATCATTTTAAAAAAAAAAAATTTTTTAAAAAAAAAAAAAAAAAAAGACAAAAAAAAAATAAAACCTAGTGAATGATTTAAAAAAAAAAAAAAAGAAGCTTTTTTTCTATCTCTGGGAATAATGAACAGTGTTTGGCCATGTCCTTTTGTTTTCTAGTCCTGTCTCCTAAATCAAAGAGCATGGCTCTCAGGAAAACCAGTTCTCCCCAGTTCAAATAAAAAGAAATAAAAATAAAAAAAACTCCTTGTAGTTTCTTATAGGAAAAAAAAAAAAAAAAGAAAACAACAAAAAAAAAAACCACACAAAAAAACTCAACTTTTAGCACTGATCCTTATTGCTCTGCAAGACTTCTCTCTGCCAAAAAAAGAAAAAATGACTAAAAAAAAGTTGCTCCTAACTGCTTCAAGCTGGAGTTTGACATTCTGCTTCCTGTCTGTCCCTTAGTGAGTGCTGGTGGGTTGCTCAATTCTCTGTAGTTGTCCCCATTTCTTTGTCCCCCAGCCCTGCTCTCTGTGACTGTGTTCATCCTTGTGTTGCCCTCCTGTCCCCTCAAGCAGACCTTGAGTAACTATGCATACTGTACCCAGCCCTGGGGCTGACAGAGCCCTGGGGCTGGACACAACCTTCAGTGTTTCACAGAACACAAATACACAAGAAAAGGAGAGGGAAAAGAAAAAGAGGTTCTGGCAAATCCTTTTTCCTGCAGAAGTGACATCCGTGTGCTTCTTGCCACAACCAAGGTATTCCTCTCTGCTGCTTGCTTAGTCCATGAGTTCTCCAGGAGACTAGGCAAGGCTAAAGAAAGGTTTTTAGCATCATTTCATTGCCTTGACTCTTAACTGTCCTTGTGTCCAATGATGCAAAACAAGTCCAGTGGCTTTTAACTGTTTACAGATAGAATGTGATTGTAACCTGTACAGTTTGGTTGTGTTTGAACTATGAAGTTTTTTCTCCAGATATGAATAAATCATGATGTTTTTTGGCTGCTCAGCATAGAACTTGTCTATTTTTTTGTGACTTGATTTGTAGGCTGTTTTCTATACACTGAGGAGCTGACAGCTCTGTGCTCCCAGAGGTGGACTTTCCTTGAGCAAACTGACCAGTTTGGGGTTTTAAAGGAACAGATCTGCATTTTATTCTAAACAATCTCCTCCCCTGCCCACTCAGAGGAGAATCTCAAGTGTAGAAAACTGCAGCTTGCTTTTTTTTTTTCTCCCCCCCCCCCCCCCTTTTTTTTTTTCCCCCCTTTTCTGCCCCTTCTT
>VWZO01020522.1:582554-593096 GCA_013396975.1 Bucco capensis | reverse complement strand
ACCTTTGGGACCCTGTTGCCCTCCTCCTCCCTCCCTCCCTCCCTTCCCCACCATTTGTGCCCAGCTCTAGATGCTCAAGAGGACACTTGCAAAAGGAAGGAGAGCATTGTTGGCAGATGAGCTGTGCTGCTTCAGTGCTGGTGTTTGAGTCTATACCTCATTGCCATGACTCATGAGGAACAAAGCAGCAGGGCTTGCTCTCTCTCTCACTTCTCCCAGAGGCTCTAGGGCAGGCCATGTGTGTACATAGTGTGCGGTGACTCCACAGCTGTCAGCCTTCAGTGTCCAGTCCCTAACAGCCTTGTGTGGGAGTGGTCACCTCTCTGTAGCTCCTTCCCCAGGCCCCAGCTGGCTTCTGCTCCCTGCTGCCCAGCAGTGCTGCAGACAATCCAGGGGCATCACACCTGCCTTGATTGTATTGTCCAAGTGGTTGGAATTCCTTCACTCAGCTTGTTACGTGGAAATAAAACGTGGTTGGTTTGAAAAGCTGAAGCCTGTGGCTCATGTCTGTTGCTGTGTTTGCCCCTCAGGCTGTCCAGCTCCTCTCCAGGGTGCCCAGCTCCATGCCCTCGCAGTACGAGTGGGGCCGGCGGCCCTTGTGCTGGGGAGAGGGCAGCAGCAATCAGCTCCTGCTCCAGGGCAGCAGGCAGAGCTCATGCTGCCAGCACTGCCCTCTGAGGCTCCCTCCCAGGATGGGGGGAGAAGGGAGCATGCTGGGGAGGTCCAGCCCGAAGCCCCAGGCCCATGCAGGGCCTGCTCTGCTCACCGGTCGCTGCCTGGAGAGCTGCTGGAGGAGGGGGAAGGGTGTCCACTGCAGGGGCTCCATGGGCCAGCTGGACACTGAGATGTCACTGGCTTTGCCCGAGTCCACCATGGGATCGTTGATGCTGCTGGAGCTGGCGTCCCAGTCATAGTGAAAACTGGGAAGAAAAGGTAATGAAAAGAAAAGGGAGGGGAGAGGGAAGAGCAAGCTGCTGCTGCTGAAGCAGCCTGGGGAGCTCAGGAGCAGGCTCCTGCTCCCATGGGTGATGTGCTCACTGCCCTGGCTGCCAACACGCCCCAGAGCAGCTAAAGGAGTCATTCCTGAGCCATGGCTCAGTTCACCCAGCCCCTGGCCCCATGCTGGGGGTGGCCCTGGCTCTAGTGCCCTTTGCTGATGAGAAGGGAAACTTCCAGGGCCCTTTTTCCATTCCCACCCCTGGAAGCTGATTATGAGACTCTCTCATACACACACACACACAACCACTCTGCTTCCTGCAGATGGGAGCCCAGCTCCTGTTAAACCAGATCCCACCACACCAGGGACGAGGGAAGAAACCACTTCGTTCTCCTTGCACACCAAAGGATGCTCCCTGCCACTGCTGATCAGCTCAGTGGCTGCAAAGCCGAGGGGCCAGGGCAAGCTGCTGTGCCCCCCAACACCCCTGCACCCCTCTGCTTCACCCAGAGCCCACCCCAGAAGAGCCCAGCTCTCTACCTGGGCTGGCAGTGCGGGCGGGCAGGCAGGGCTGCCTGCTGCTGCTTGGCCGAGTCCTCCCTGCAGCTGCAGCAGCCATTGTCCAGGATCTGCAGCTGCAGCAGCTCCTCCGAGTTGCTGAAGGCTGGGTTGTCCAGGGAGCTGGCCGAGGGCAGCCAGGAGCGGGACCAGTACTGGCCTGAGATGTCATCGAGGCGACAGAAGCGCCGGTAGCTGCAGGGACCCAAAGCCCAGCCACTGCAGCACCAGCACTGCCTGCAGCTTCCCAGCCATGCTTCCCATCCCCAGGGCAGGAGCCAGCCCACGCCCAGGGCGAGGGAAGAGCCCCTGACACCCAAACAACATCTGGCTGCAGCCCCACAGCTGTTGGGATGGTTTCCTCAGGAACAATCCCCATGGAACATGACAACACCCTGGCCTGGGGGGGTGGACATCGTGGCCTCCCCGATAGCTTTGTTTGGGCTGTGCTGGAGCCCAGCTCCCCACCCACAGCACCCTTGGGTAGGTCCTGTGCTCCTATGGGTGGCACAGGGAGATCCCTGGATCCACCACGACAGGACAAGGGAAAACAGCCTCAAGCTGTGCCGGGGGAACCAGCCTCTCCGGGGCCCCACACGTGCTCTGCCCCTGCCCCACCAGCTCCCTCTCACTGCTATCAGCCACCGCAGAGTGTTTCTCTTGGCAGAGCTCAGCCTGAGCCCAGCCCCAGCTCTCCCTGCTCCTGGATGGGCTGCACTGGCCTGGGCACACACATGTGGGGCCAGAGCTGCTGCCCCAGCCCCAGGGACCCCCCCCCCCAAGCCCACCTGCTGCGGGTCTGGTCAGCCCTGGCCTCCAGCAGCAGCACCTTGAACCTGTGCACGGCGATGGCAGTGACCACGGCAGCCAGGAGCACGATGCTGAGCAGGATGCCCAGGGCCATGCCCAGCAGGCTCTGCTGTGTCACCCGATAGTCACAGCGCAGCCCCACGAACCAGAAATCCCTGCCCACAGGGCACCTGTGCCAAGGAGAGCCATCAGCCACGGAGCAGGGACACTCCTGCCAGCCCAGGGCTGGGCTGGGGGCACTCACCGGCAGAGAGGCCCTCGCTCGGGGGGGTGGGTGCAGATGCCGTGGTTCTTGCAGTAGTCGTGGTGGCAGAGGGAGCTGCAGGTGGCATTCCCATCTGCCCCAGCCACGCAGGTGAAGCCAGGCCGGCAGGAGAAAAGCACAGCACAGGGGTCCAGGGGCCACTCTGCAGAGAAAGGGGGTCAGCTGTGCCACCCCATCCCCAGCCAGCAGGGAGCCAAGCATGTGCCCACCCTGCCACCAGCTCCATCTGGGCATCAGAGCCCCGGGAGCACAGGAGGGTCTGGGGATGGCACAGCCCCCCCCCACACCCCCCTCACACTCACCCAGAGCCACGTTGCTGAGGACAGGGGCAGTGCCCACCACCAGCCCTGGCTGGGTGCTGCTAGAGCCCAGCACAGCGTCCAGGAGCGAGCTCAGCCCTGGCACCTGCACCCTCTCTGCCATGAACAGCGCGTCGTACTGCAGCACCACGCTGCCCTCCCTGTGGGGGGACAGCCCACGGCAAATCCAGGGGTGCCTCAGACACCCCCGGGTCCAGCACCACAGCTCAGCACTGCCCTGGCCCCACAGCATGCCCCCCAGGCCAACTGTGGGAGCACACACCTGATCCCTGTCACCTCCAGCCGCAGGAAGCCAGGCACCGACACGAAGAGAGGAGTGACCTGTGCAGGGAGGATGCTGAGCACGGGGCACGATGGTCCCCAGCTGCAGAGACATACCCCCCCCCCCGGACACCCCCATCCCATGCTCACCGTTCGGTTGAAGCTGTGCAGCAGCTCCTGGTGCTCATGGGACTCGGGGTCCTGCAGGGCAGGGGTGAAGCTCATGTCCAGCACCAGCTGGCAGGGAATGCGGAGGAGGGATGCTGGGGGGGGGAGGAGAGAGGAGGATCAGCACGACAGGGACCTGCACGGGGCCAGCACCACTGACTCCCCCGCGTGCTGATGGCTCCCGGGGCCTCTCCCCCTCCCCGTGTGCCCTGGCAGAGGGTGCCAAGCCCTGGCCAGACTCACCTCTCCACAGGGGTGCCTGATCCTCCACGATGAACACTGCTGGGGCTCTGCCCGCGGCGGGGGCAGCACCCAGCCACCCTCCAGGGCTGCTCGACGGCTGCACCAGCCCTGGGTCCCCAGCAGCTGGGGGGGACCCAGGGCCCCTACCATGGCCCAAGGGCCCCAGGGTATCGGTGGGCTCCTGGGGGGGCCCTAGGACCATGGTGGGCAGATGAGTTGGGGGCCTCCCCGTCACCCCTGTCACATCTCCCTGCGGGGGGGGCTCTGCTGTCACCATCCCCACGGCCTCGGGCAGTGCTGGGCTGGCGGTGGTGGCTGTGGTGGTGATGCTGATAGCAGTGGTTGACCCCAGGGAAGAAGCAGGCTGAGATGGAGCTGGGTGCTGGGGGTGTCCAGGGGCTGAGGAGGGGGCCAGGCTGCCTGGCTGCCAGCTCAGTGGGGCAGTCACTGCCCAGGGCCCAACTTCACCCATTCCTAGTGAGCTCTCCTCCAGGACATGGGGGCTCTTAGCTGGATCCCCCCCAGAGCCAGTGTGGGGCAGCTGATGTGCCAGGGATGGCCCTGCTGGGGAGGTGCCTGCAGTGGACCTGAGCCCTGGGAGCTCTCTGCTCCCTGGGGAGAGCTGTGGGGTCACTGATGTGGGTGCAGCTGAGCTGCTGGCTGGGGAGGCACGCGGGGACCCTGGGCTGGTGTGCAGCTCCCTACTCTGTGCCACCGTGGTGCTGCCCAAGGTCACAGAGGGGGGGAGGCTGGCTGCTGGGTGCCAGGTCTGGTCCAGGGGGACATGGCTGTGCTCAGGGGCACCCTCTGTGCTGGGTGACCCCAACACCCCCATGGTTGGGTTGAGAGCTTCCCCTGGGCTGGACAACGTCACCCCTGGGGTGCTGGCTGTGGCAGTGGGGACAGGCACACCCAACCCCCTGCCTGCAGCAGGCAGCAAGGTTGGGCCTGTCCCTGCAGCTGGCTGGGTCAGGGGGTCCCCAGGGCCACCAGCCCCCAGGGGTGGCAGAGAGGTGCGAGGGGCAGAGTGGGAACCCTGCCAGGCACCATCTGCCCCATGCCACGGGTGGGATGCAGGGCTCTGCCCTCCTGCTGGCCCTGGCAGTGCCTGCTGTGTCCCCTGCAGTGTCCCTGTGGGGCTCAGCACCCTCTGCAGCACCCCCACGAAGGGCAATGTCCCCACTGTCCCCGGAGCAGGGCTGTCTGCAGCAGGAGTGATGCTTGCCTGAGTCTCTGGGCTGCTGTCACCCAGGGGGGTGGTGGCAGCCAGACCCTGCCCAGCCCAGGGCTCAGGGGATGAGGAGCCACGTGAGCCTCCCTGGGTCTGCCCCAGCTGTGTCCCTGTGGGGCTCCATCCTGGCAGGGTGCTAGGGGCAGAGCCAGGCACTGCTGCAGAGGATGGTGAACCCGAGGAGGTTCCCTGAGGGCTTGTGGCACCTTCTGCCACCACATTTCCTCCGGGCTCAGTCCCGGGGGCAGGAGCTGTGTCTGGCTCCAGAGGTGCTGGGGCAGGAGTTAGCTGCTCCCTGCCTGCAGCTGCCAGCGTAGCAGTGCCTGCAGAGAGCCCTGGGTGCTCCGTGGCTGTTCCATCCCTCTCCGGGGGCTCTGTGCCCTCCCTGCCTGCCCAGAGGCCTCCAGGGCTCCCCTGGGAGCTGGGGGGCTGGGCAGTCCTGCTGGGGGTCCCAGGGAAGGGGAAGAGCTCAGCCTCTGTCCTCAGCTGCCCCGCAGCCTCCAGCGTTGGTGCCTGCCCCGTGCCAGCTCCTTGCTCCGGATCTGCAGGCAGAGGCAGAAGTGGGGAGATGCTGAGCAGGGCTGACCCATGGCCAGCACCCCACAGCCACCAGCTCAGCACCCCGGACCCAGCAGGGCCTCGAGGCAGGTGGCTGGCAGGCAGGGCCACCGACAGAGTGACGAGGGGGACAGTCCCAGCCCAGCAGTACCTGTCTGGCAGCGCTGCCCCATCGCCGTCCCCAGGAGCGTGCAGGAGATGACAGTGCCCGGGGTGGAGCCTCGTTCACCGCTGAGAGCAGGGCAGAGCCGGGCACAGCACCCCACGAGCACTGGGGACAGAGAGCAGTGGGCACTGGTGTCAGGCATCAGGCACCGTGCTCCCCAGAGCAGGAGGCTCTGCTCTCCCTCCTGCTAACCCTGGCCCAACACAGGTGCTCAGGAACGACCAAATCCAGCAGGAAACCATCAACCATTATCCCAGCAAATGGATCCCAAACCTGCCCCACCAGGGCAAGCTCTGCCTCGTGCTGCAGACACCCAGCTGTCCTGGGCCAAAGCACAGTCACCTTGTGCCAATGCTGGCACCACTGGCTCAGCAGGGCAGGGCACCAGGACCCAGCCAAACCAGTGCCAAACCCCTGGCCCAACACAGGTGCTCAGGAACGAAACAGGTGCCAGGCCCATGCCAAACCAGTGCCAAGGCAGTGTCAAACCCGTGCCAGGCCAGCCGTCGCCCCGGGCAGGTTGCTGTCACCGCCGGGGCAATTGCCACTCTCGTCGGGTGCAGGTGGCTCACCGGGCAGTCGGTGGGTGGGTGGTCGTTCGCCGTGGTGGGTGCAGGGCCGCGGCCACCAGGAGCGCCTTGGCCAGCCCTGGCTGGGGTCGCCCTCCCCGTGCCGGGGAGCGGCAGGGAGCAGCCCAGGCCGGTGGCACATGGCCCCGGCTCTCCCTAGCCACATCCCCGCGCGTCCACCCCAGCGTGTGCCACCGGCAGCCGCAGCTAGCCCACCGCAGGCAGCTCCTGGGCACCCGCCAGACATCCCCCCGCCCCGGTACAAGCGGAGAGCCGAGCCCAGCCCCGCCCGGTACCGGTACCACCCCAGCCAGCGCCGCAGACGCCGAGCGCAGCATCCCCGCGCCGAGGCACCGGGAGCGGGATCGCCCTTCCCTCCCGGGGGCAGCGCCAGGTCCCGGTGCTTACCTGCGGCGGCCAGGAGCCTCGGGAAGCGGAGCCGATGCCGCTCCATGGCGCTGCCGAGGAGGCGGCAGGAAGCCCTCGCCCGCCCCCGCTGCGGCGGGGCGGAGGCACCGGGGAGCCGCAGCCCCCGGCCCGGTCCCGCCCTACCGGCAGCAGCACCGGTACCGGCACCGCCGCTCCTCCCCTGGCTCCGCCTCGGCTTGGAAGAGGAATCNCAGTGCCCTCAGCATCTCCCTAGCCTCTGCTGGACTCTGTCCAGCACTTCCCTGTCTCTCTGGAGCTGGGAGCCCAGCACTGGCCCCAGCACCCCCGATGTGGCCTGAGTGGGGCAGAGGAGAAGCTCCCTGGCCCTGCTGTGGTGCAGGAGCTCCCAGAGGCACTGCCCTCAGCCCCAGGACAAGTGAAGCTCAGGCCCTGCAGGCAGTGGCTCACCAGCTGGACAAGGGCTTGGCTCCCTGTGCTTCCAGGGGCAGTCCCAGGAACCCCCCCAGCACACTCCAGCTCTATTTCCCCTCCTCCCCTGCCCCAGCTGCCAGAGGAGGAGACTTTTATCAGAAACACTTTCTTGGCTGGCCCTCTGCCCCAGGAAAGTGTTTCTTGGCTGAGAGGAAGAGCTGTGTAGTGTCCAGAAATAACCAGTTTCTGGCTCAGGAGAGACGGCAGGGCAGGCTGCTGTGCAGAGCTAGCTGGGCTCCCAGAGCCATGCTGCCACCCTGCATCCTCCCCTCTCTTCTCCCCAGGGAAAGCAGCAGCCTTCCCCTCACCTCTTGTTTGGAGCAGCAGTGATGCAACACTGGGGGCAGGCAGCAAAGGGTGGAGCAGGGTGGACAAGAGCCTCAGATAGCTCAGGGAGGGCCCAGGCCAGCACAGAGCACCCAGAGCTCCTGCTGCTGCCTCCACACACACACAGACACAGGGAGCCCCCACCCCCCCGGGGGCCAGGCCTGGGTGCTCCTGGGGGGCACTTACTGACCCTGAAGGGTCCCTCCCCCCAGCACCAACAGCAGCACAGCACTGGTCTGGGGATTTTATTCCTTTGATCACTTGTTTGTAAAGGACAACCCCTCCTCAGACAGCTTTAAATACAATATCCACAGCCCCTGGCTGGGGCAGGCAGCAGCAGGACTGGGGGTGGGCTCACAGCCATGCCTGCTGACCCCAGCCCAGGCTGGCGGGGCAGGCAGCTCCTGGAAAACAAAAGGCAGATGTTCAATACTTCCTCACCCCAGAATGATCATTTTAAGGCACAGAGACAAACCAGCTGGATGCCAACAGCAGGCAGGGAAGGAGGCCACAGCTCTTCCAGCCTCTCTTCCCCTTGGCCCAGAGGGGCACAGCCCTCCCCCCGACCCAGGAGGGGAGTGTAGGGGAGGCCAGCAGCCCACACAGGAATAAACAGGATCATGGTGAGCATGGCCTGAGGCCACTGCTCATTTCCCCTGCAGCCCCAGAGCTCCTCAGGGCACTCTCTCCATCCACTAACCCTTCCCTGCCCATTTCCTGGTGGGGAGGAAGTGGTGGCCCCAGGAGCTGGCTGGTCACACCCCTCCAGAGCTGTCTCCTCTGCAGGGCTGAGTACTGGAGAGATGGAATTCCAGCTGTTGAAAGACTTGTGGGCAATCTGAGCTCTAGGAAGTGCCACGTGGGGTGAGATGGGAGGTCACTGAGCCCCACATCCTTCAAGGGCCAATCCCTCATCCTTCCCAGCTGGAGCTGGCAGCTGTGGCCAGCAGCCTCCTGCTCTGCTGGACTTGGATCAGCACTAGTGTGGCAGCAGCACTAGGGCAGGGATTGTCCTGCTGGGCTGGGCACTGGGGAGGCCTCAGCTCCAATCCTGGGCTCAGTTTTGGGCTCCTCACTCCAGGAAGGACACTGAGGGGCTGGAGTGTGGCCAGAGAAGGGCAAGGGACCTGGGGAAGGATCTAGAGCACAAGTGTGGTGAGGAGCAGCTGAGGCTGGAGAAGAGGAGGCTCAGGGGAGACCTCACTCTCTACAACTCTTTGAAAGGAGGCTGAAGCCAGCTGAGGATTGGTCTCTTCTCCCAGGGAACAAGTGACAGGACAAGAGGAAACAGCCTCAAGTGGCACCAGGGAAGGTCAAGGTTGGACATGAGGAAAAACAACTTGCCCAGCAGGGTTGCCCAGGGCAGTGCTGGAGTCCCCATCCCTGGGGGTTCAAGAGATGTGTAGCTGTGGCCCTTGATGCCATGGTTTAGTGGCATGGTGGGGGATGATCTCAGAGGTCTCCAAGCTAACTGACTCTCTGACTCCCCCCTGGTGACCAGCCACATCCCCCCACACTGCCCCCTGGGGTCCCACAGGCTGCTGTGCACCATGCCCACCCCAGACCCTCACAGCAGCACCTTTCTCCTTACCTGGCTTTAGAGGACTGGCTTTACTCATAAACATCCTTCTTATCTGCAATGTAATCTACAATCTCCTGAGGACACATCAGCTTCTCTGCATCCCCATCAGGAATTTCAAAGCCTGGAACAAAGGGCAGAGGCTGAGCCCCAAACAAGGGAAGCAGGAGCAAGGCTACAGGAAGCAATTCCTGCTGGCTCAGAGCCCTGTGGCTCAGCAGGGGACAAGGAGGGGCTGCTGTGTCACTCAGAGCCAATGCTGCAGCACTGAGCTGGGCTTCAGCTGCCTTCTGCCTCAGTAAAGCCACTAACACCCTCCCAGAGCTCCCACAGCTACCCCTGTGTGACAGAAGGGGACATTCCTGCTGGCTCCTGGCAAAGTGGGGCTCAAAGCTCCTCAGGTTTGGACTCTGCTGTTGAGGGCTTGTACCCCAGCAGCTCACAGAGTCACAGGCAGGGGCAGGGAGCATAGGGGTGCTTGGTAGTAGAACTGCTCAGAAAAGGACTGCAGGAAATTGATGTTCTTCTTCCTTGTCCCCAGGGCCACACACTAACATGCTGCTGTCCCTGTCCCTAGTGTCCCCCTCCCCAGAAACATGGTGGGTGGTGCCCATGGGGTGTAGGGGGGGGGAAGTGGCCACTGCTCCCGGAGGGACCAAGCCCAGGGGGAGGTGGACAGATGCCTTCTCCTGACTCCCACGGGTGCCAGCAGCACCCACCTGCACTGAGCCAGGGCAGCATGGGGTTCTCTGCTCACAGAAAACAACTAATCCTCCTTTGCTGTGCACAAGGCTTAGCCACAACAAGGCAGTGACGAGCATGCACAGCTCTGAATTACCAAATTCATCCTCCATAGCCATGATGATCTCCACTTGGTCCAAACTGTCCAAACCTAAGTCTTTCATGAAATGGGATTCAGCTGTGAGCTGGGGGAGAAGAAAAACCAGAGATCACTTGACTTCAGCCATTTCAGCACGACTGAAGCCAGAGCAAGAGCCAGGTTAAAGCAGAATCCAGAGCCCTTGGCCCTGCCGCTGCCCCTGGTACCACCAGGCCCGCAGGGAGCGGCTGCCCCGGGGGCGCCCGGCCCGGCCTGGCCCCGCTCACCTTCTCCGGGTCGATCTTGTCGTACAGCTTGAGAACGTAGAGCACTCGCTCCTTGATATCGGCCAGGGTGAGGGGCGGGAGGTCAGAGAAGCGGCGGCAGCCGGGCCAGGCCACCCGCGGCACCTGCAAGAGAGCAGAGCGTTCAGCACCGGGCAGCACCGGGCCGCCCCCCGCCCGGCCCCGGGACGGGCCTCACCTGCGACAGCAGCGGCGGGGCCGTGCCCGGCGGGGGCAGAGGGTGTCGAAGGCAGAAGGTGGCGAGAGCGGCGAGGCGCGAGGCGGGCGGGGGCGGCAGGGGCAGCAGGCGGCGGACACAGGCCGAGAGGACACGGGCCGCCATGGTGACCTGTTCCCAGAGGGCACCGCGCACACAGCCGCAGCGCCCGCGCGGGGCGGCCAGAGCGGCACCGAGCGGCGGGAAACTGCGACATCTGGCGGCCGGAGGACTGCAGCACCATGCGGGGCACCCAGCACGGCCCCGGGCAGAGCCGCGGGTGCGGCCCCGGACACGGCAGAGCCGCGGGCACGGCCCCGAGGGTGACGCGGCCCCGGGCACCGCCCCGAGGGTGACGCGGCCCCGGG